>APFE030944798.1:0-33397 GCA_000404065.3 Pinus taeda
GCTCAGAGGATGAGCAACACTTTCAGTAGGGGGTGATGATGAGCCCCAAAATGGATAATTATATGGGCTCATTCAACCTCCTAATTCGACTTAATCCACCATTCTCATTAGTTTATTGCATGTTTTTTATTATATTTATGCTAATAGAGTGAATTGTGTTAGTCATTATGCCAACAAGTCTAATGTGTGCTTTGTGTAGCCTTTTTGGTCATTTTGGAGACAAAATTGAAGGTTTTAATGAGCACTTGGCAGCCAAATTCGTGGGAGAACAAGGGAGATGATTTGTAGGAGAAGGTGTCCCCTTCATTTATGGGCCCTTACCTCGAATTCTCCACCATCATCTCGGAGTTCAAGGGCTACCAAATCAATTAGCACAAGGGCATCGAAGCAAGTCAAGTAGGACTGATGTTAACTACAAGTTTTTGGCAGCCGAGTCCCTAAAGTTTAGGAGGACTGTTGGGGTCCTCAATTTGTATAAATAAGAGGGCTTAGGGCCTCATTTTGGTTAGCCATTTGTTAGCCAGTAGATAGCTAGTAGTTAGTCATTTTTGTTAGCCAATAGTTAGTCATTTTGTAGTTCGATTTTTAGGCAATAGATTAGCTTTGCTTTCAGCGCATTTTCAAGTTCTCCTTGTGGACAGTTTTTGGAATGTAACATTTCTTTTGATCAATAAAGATGAATCCAGCTTTGCACCAGCTCTAAATCTCTCTTAGGAGGCTGTAGCTCTTGGGGTTGGGCCCATCTCAAGCGCCCAGTATCTCCTTTGTTTACTTTCATGTGTCTTTGCTGCATTCATAAAATAAAATCTGCTATTTAGATCTAAACCTTGTTTTGTTATTTAGGTTGTCTTTGATAAGTAAAATAGCTTTTCATGCTCAGATTTAGTTGATAGGTTGTTAATAGAAAAAGCTTCAAGAAAAGGGCCAACAAACATCTGTGGTTTCACCTCTCCCTCAGTGGGATCAGGAGCTGTGACTAGGATGACTTTGCTGCCCACAAAAACACTGATTTTGCTTTGCCATGCAATCACTAGTGTTTGATTTTCATGTGTAGAAGTTGGTTACAAGTTCAGACTTTCATTTTCTTAGTTGCATGAGTTAAGATACATGGTTTCATTGCAGGTCACACTTATGTTCATTCTCTTTACTGGCAGCTAGCATATTAGGTCAACGTAACTAGGTCTTTAAATTTACAAGTCTTTGTTGGTTCATATTGGAAAAACGACTTGTAGATCACCTGTACCACTCCTTCATCTGCTTATTCTCCATCAGCGCCATCCACTCCACCCTATAATTAGAATCCTTACCTCAAGTTTGCCACATTTTCTCACATAACCCTAGTTTTTGTGCAATTATTGCCTTAGCCTTCTTCAAACTAAGTCAACCTTCTACACCTCCTCACCACTCCATCCACCAGTACTTAGGCCGCTTTAGACCCCTATCCTACCTCCAGATCCATCCATGCACCTTCCCTCACTCATCCACCTCCTAAAAACCGACTTCCAAGTTTCCTGTAGAAATTCTGGAGTTTCCTGTAGAAATCCTAAAGTTTCTTGTAGAACCCCTGCAGACTTCCTGTAGAAGCTCACAAGTGAGGTTTCCTGATAGCCAAACCTTGTGAGACTCTGGGGAAGAGTGTTAGGGACTCCTTATACCCTCTTTGAACCTTCCCAACCTTTTCCAAGCATTTCCTCTCGCCAATCCACCTCTGCACAGTCAAAAGCCAATTAAAAGCACATGCATGATAATTCTAACAACTTATTCAAAAATACAAAAAGATATTTTCTTCAAATAGTGATAACTTAGACACATGCATTTTACCTTCCTAGAAGTCAATGGCATCTCTTTCAGTATCTTGCATCCTCTTTTTCACTGCAGTAGGGCTAGTTGGTAAAATTAGGATTTGCTAGGGTTTGTATTTCCTTTCCGCTTTTTAGTTTCTTTTCGCAAATAGATTAGCTTCCTTCAAGTTAGCTTTCATCCATCAATTAAAAAGCTTCTTCTAAGAGCTCATAGAAGTTGGCTTAAGCCCCTAGCGGACTTGTGCCAGCTGACCAAGTGACAGCTGCGGCAAGAGCTACTACTTGTGCATACAGCGTCGTCGCTTCCAAGTTTGTTACGAACTACCGGGTTGATAAAATTAAAGAAGGGAGTTCCAGGAGTTGCAGCATTATTGCTGCAATACTGGGGCCCACCAATTATGATAAAATATTGGTTTCTATTGACGAGGGTGAGGTGGTTTAGCCTCGGGATGCCCTAGTTGGTTCTTTTGGTTTGAGTCACACATTCATGCTTGTTATATGACACAAGGATGAATGGCTAAAGAGAGATTTGGCTCATCCATTCTATGGTCGGGTGGAACATGGTAGTCCCATCTCGGGTTTGGATTTTGCATCATTAATATGAGGTTATTTATCCTTGTATTTCTACGGGTATTATATTGGTTTATATGTGGATCATATGGTTATGATTTCCTTGGTATTTCTGTTGCTATTATGTTGGTTATGTATATGTTTTATGACAATGGCTATATATGGATCTCATCATTTTTTTACTTGTAAATGAATGAACAATGTATTTATGACCTAATAGATGATATGCAACAAATGATATAAGGGAACAATGCTTCATAGCTATTCTCAGATAAGTATGAAACCCCTATTCTTAAATCTGTTGTTTAAACTTGTATATTACATACTTGTGATATGTTTGACGAAATGTATGTCCTGGCTAGTAGGGGTCTAGTTAAGGGCTTGTTCAAGTATTTGCATTTACATCATTGTTTCCTTGTTATCTTTCTATTTTGAAGGTGTCATTCAATTCTGGGCAGTGACCTAGGCTCTAGGCTTGAAAAAGTGGCTCAAATCCCAGGGACACTAGAACATCACTGAGCAAAATAATCCCTGGATGTTGGCATACCTTGTCATGAGCGCATCCAAAGCCTCCTGGATGTTGTCAAGCCCATAGAATGGGATCGTCCATAGGTCAAGTGGTCTAAAACCTCAATGGCACCCAGGGGCTAGCTACTTGAGTGGTTGGGATGGTTCTTGGGAGTCCTATAGCTAATGTGGAAGGTATGTATGTTGTCTTTCTGTCTATTCCACTTCCTTAAGGTCACCTAGGAGGTTGAATGCAATCAAAGTAGCCTCTCGTCAAATTTTTACCCCGGTTGGTCAGTTACTTGGGTAGATGTGGGAGGAGGGTGGTAATAGAGCATGGTTTAGCCATTGACTAGATGGGTAGTGTGTTTGTCATGCATTCATGTCATTTGCACGTGTGTTAATCATCCTTGTGGTCTATGTGCTTGTTTCATATGCATGGTGTCAAACATGTTTGTAGTGATGTCACCATGTGAAAGAGGATGTTGTTGTTACGAAGTATGTCTTCATGAGTGTATGATTGGTTACATATTGTTTATGCTTGCATATTGTCAGTATATGTTGGTATGGTTGTTGTTGTCATGCATGAGGTCATAGTATGTGTAGTTGATATGGTCATGCATGATGACTAGACTCTAGCTGGACTGATGGTTACATGGTTATGTGCTTATGTATTAAATGTCTATATGTTGTTATGATTATGTTACACATGTATTATGTTGATTTAATGATCTTGCAGATGAGATATCCTCCCTGAATTATGCTAGTACGTTGGTTTATTGTGATTTGGTTTAGCTAACATAGTATGCCTTGCAGGAAAGAGATCAAAATGAATAGAAATATGGTAGACTACAAAGAATATCCATATGAATCAGATGAGCAGTGTGGTATTGGACACTCTTATGATTTGGCAGACACATTGAAAAGCTTGAAGGAAGAAATAAAGAGTTGTAAGGAGGACATGACAAAATTATGCAAGAACAAGAGAAACAAGCACAGGTTAATGCAATACTTCTTCAAAGTTTGTCAAAATCGTAGCGATAAGGGCCACTTAAGATCATCCATGGATAGGAGGACATAACTAATAAAGCATATGGCAGTAGGTCTCATGGTGATCATAGGTCGGATAGAGATGACACGGTTAGAGATGGCAGGTTTTTGGATACTCCGGATAGGAGAGGTGATGGATACATGTATTATTCTAGTTCTGGTTCTAATAGGCATCATGATCATCATCGCTATCATCCTTACAAGAGGAGCGATAGGGGATACTTGCCATATGAATTTAAGAAAGAAAATCCACCCACTTTTGAAGGAGATGTGAAGAAGTAGGAGGATGCAGAGGCTTGGATACTTGGGATGAAGAAGTTCTTTGAGTTGCATAATTACACAGATAACATGAAGGCCATAATAGTTATCTTCAGCCTGAGAGGCAAAGTAGACATCTGGTGGGAAGATGTGAAGCGGGTCAAAGACATCAGGACAGATGACTTGACTTGGCATGAGTTCAAGTGGCTTTTAGGAAGAAGTGATTGTCAGAAAGGTACTACGACAGTAAGGCCAAAAAATTCTATGAGCTAAGGATGGGATCAATGAAAAATGAAGAGTACACGACTAAGTTCCTGGAGCTATTGAGATATGTATCATATCTTAAAGATGAGAAGGCTAAATTTAAACGATTTTTAGTGGTTTTCCATTAGAATTTAGAGATCAAATTGAGTATGATGAGCCTCGGTCACTTGAGGAAGTTATTGGGAAATTGAAACATTGTTATGAACAGTCAAAGCATAAGAATGAATATCAGCAAGGATGGAAAGAGAAAGATAAAGGTAAAGGTAAATGGCAGCCGCAAAGAGCAAGGCCTTAGAATATAGATGAGAAAGAGATTGTGGCACCACAAAAGAGGTTCAATATAGCTAAAAGGGGACATTGATCAAAGTAGAAACATAGAGATTAGGGTACTGATCGATTGGAGTGTTGGACATGTGGTAAGGAGTGCCTTAAGAGAGATTGTCCATAGAATCAGGGTGGTAGGCCTCAAATATATAGTGTGCAGGAGGCACAAACTATTGGGGATGTTGGTCAAAGTGTTCCTCATATTTATGCAACAATGGATAACAAACAAAAATACCATCAGGCATCTATCATTGAGATGGACAGTAAGAATTGTGATCAAGTTATTTCTATTTTGATTGACCCTAGATCTAATTATAGCTATGTAAGTCCTGATTTGGTGGATAAGTGTGGTTTGAGTAAAGACTTGCATGCAAAATCTTGGTTAGTGCAGTTGGCCACAGGTATAAAGAAGTGGGTTCATCATTGGGTAATATCTTGTGCATTTTATTTGAATGGTATGCCTACCGCAACACATTTGAATGTATTACTGTTAGGATCATACAATATGTTGTTGGGCATGGATTGGTTGTATCTTCATAGGACCAAGGTGGATTTTTATGACAAATCCATTGAGTGTGTGGATGACAATGGGGAACCAAGAGTCTTGCGGGGAAAGAAGAAAGACACATCAGTTAGGATGGCGACAGTTATGTAGGAAAAGCGTAGTCGCAGAAAAGGGTGTACGTTATTCGCAATGCATAATTCTAGTGACAAAGATAAGGAAGTTGAGGATGCAGATGTTTTGAGTAGGTACCCAGTTCTACAACAGTTTTAGGATGTATTTCCTGAGGACATTTCATATTTTTAACCTCATAGGGAAGTAGACTTTTCTATTGAGCTAGTGCCATGGGAAACTCTAGCATTAAAAGCACCTTACAGGATGAGCACACCTAATTTGGTAGATTTAAAGTTGCAGTTGAAGGAAATGTTGGAAAATGGATACATTATACCAAGTGTATCACCTTAGGGTGCACCTGTATTGTTTGTGAAGAAGAAGGATGGTACTCTCAGATTATGCATTGACTATAGGTAGTTGAACAAAATGACTATCAATAACAGGCATCTGTTTCCGAGGATTGAGGACTTGTTCAATCAGTTGAAGGGAGCAATATTGTTCTCGAAGATTGATTTGAGATCTAGATACCACCAGGTACGCATCAAAGAGGAAGACATTTACAAGACAAATTTCTGGACCAAGTATGGGCATTATGAGTTTGTTGTACTTCCATTCGGTTTGACTAATGCTCCAACTACATTTATGTGCTTGATGAATAGCATGTTGCGTCCGTATTTGGATAAGTTTATTAATGTGTTCATTGATGACATATTGTTATATTCTAAAAATGAGGAAGAGCATGTTGAGAATTTAACAACAGTGTTGAGGTTGTTGAGAGAGAATCAATTGTATATTAACCTCAGCAAGTGCATTTTCTTTCAGACTAGGGTACACTACTTGGCACATGTTGCTTCAAAGGAGGGCATAGTAGTGGATCCAAAAAATATCAGGGCCATCATGGAGTGGGTAGCTCCTAGGAATGTGGATGAGGTGATACCTTTCATGGCGTTGGCAAGCCATTACAGGAGGTTCATCAGGAACTTCTCACGGATTGCTTATCCTATTACATCATTGCAGAGGAAAGGTAAGAAGTTTGAATGGATAGAGGAGTGTGAGGCTAGTTTTGATCAGCTTAAGCAGTTGTTGACGCATGCAACAGTGTTACAGATTGCAGATTCGGACAAAGAGTTTGTAGTATGTATAGATTCTTGCAAAAGAGGACTTGGTGGATTCCTTATGCAGGAGGGATAGGTGGTATGCTATGAGTCACGAAAACTAAACAAGTATGAGCAAAACTACCCGACACATGATCTTGAGTTAGCAGCAATCATGGCATGCATTGAAGATGTGGAGGCACTATCTTCATGGCAGGAGGTTTGTGCTAATGAATGATCACATTGGGTTGAGGTATTTTTGTTGACCAACCGAATTTGAACGCCCAATAAGTTAGATGGTTACGATCAGTGAGTTTGACTTTGAGATCAGGTACATCAAAGGAAAGGAGAACAGGGTGGCAGATGCTCTTAGCAAGCGGGTACAGGTAAATCACTTAGCAGTTATGAGCTCCTATGGGACAAACTTATAATATAGGATCTTGTAGGCATGTCAGGTATATGGAGCACAGGTTGCAGCAGATTACAGGTATAGGTACAGGTAGTAGTACAGGTGCAGGTGCATGGGATGTGGATTATTATCTTATAGCATATGGATTGGTTAGATTTCAGGACAGGATATATGTGCTAGATAATGGCGAGCTCAAGAAGGTGATCTTGAGGGAATTTCACTTGAAACCATATTCATGTCACCTAGGCTACTAGAAGACATTGATCGAAGTGAATTTTTTTATCATTGGTTGAATATAAAGAAGGATGTAGAAGATTTTGTGGCTAGGTGATTTGATTGTCAGCATGTGAAGGCATAGTGTAAGCATCTAGGTGAAATGCTACAGTCGATTTTGATTCCAGAATGGAAATGGGAGATCGTTTACATGGACTTCATCATAGGTTTTCTGAGGACAGTGAGACAGCATGATTCCATCATGGCTGTTGTGGACAAGCTGACAAAGGTTGCACACTTCATTCCAGTGAAGTCTACATTCCAAGCTAGTGATGTAGCACAATTATTCATCAGAGATGTGGTTGGATTGTATGGTGTTCCAAAGAAGATTGTGCTAGACAAGGATTCAAAGTTCACTTAGGGTTTTGGAAGAAGTTGTTTGCAGGTTTGGGCATGGAGTTGGCTTTCAGTACAGCTTATTATCCGCATGAAGATGGACATTCTAAGAGGGCCAATAGGATATTGGAGGACATGTTGAGGATGTACATGATGCATCAGCAGTGAAAGTGAGAAGAGTATATTCCATTGGTAGATTTCACTTACAACAATGGGTATCAGGAATCTTTGAAGATGAGTCTATTTGAGGCATTATATGGGTGGAGTTGCAATACTCCCATTAGTTGGAGTGATCCAGTTAACAGGGTGTTGATTGGACTAGACATGTTGGCGGACATGAAACAGGAAATGCATGTTATAAAGAAGAATCTAAAGGCAGTACATGATAGGCAAAAGAGTTATGCAGATCAGAACAGGTTGCTCAAGGAGTTCTAGGTTGGGGAATAGGTGTACTTGTGCATCAACCCAAAGAAGAGCTTCTTACAAATTGGATCATGTGCCAAGATGGCACCACCGTTTTGTGGACCCTTTAGTATTATTGATAGGATTGGGCCACTAGCCTATTCACTTGCACTGCCTCCGACAGTGAAATTCCATGATGTTTTCCATGTGTCATTGCTTAAGAAGTATGTTAAAGGTGTTGATCATGTGAGTGGTTGGTCTATATTACAGGTGGAAACAGATGGAGAATTCCAGTCGGAGCCTCATTGTATTTGCAGAAAAAGGTGCTCATGCTCTGGAACTAAGCGATCGAGCAAGTTAAAGTGCAGTGGAAGCACTTTTTTCCCCGATGAAGTTACACAGGGTATGGCGGATCATATGTGGGCTATGTATCCTTCATTGTTTGTCGGTTTAGGCAAAGTCATTTTGGTATGGTGTTTAGGTATATGTCTTGGTATATGTTTGGTACATGTTTTGGTGATGTTTGGTATATGTACATATATACGTATGGATGTAAATACCACCATGAGTTGTGTTATAAAGCTCCAATAAGTAGAATCGGACTCATGTCATTATGATGTTATGCTTGTTATGTTGTCATGTTGGTTTGCTTTTGATCATTGTAAATACTACATCGACCTATGTTATAAATCTCCATGGCCAGAATGTTTGTTTTTCACCGTTTTTGCTGAGATATAGGTGTGGTTGAACACCGAGGAAGGTGTCCCCAAAGGGGGAGGGTTCTATAATATACCTAGTGAAAATTCCATGTAATAAAAGTTAATAAAGACAAAAATAATAACCATGGTTGATGGGACACTTATTCCAAGTTGAATGTTGGGCAAAATATCCTAGTGGGTGTTCATTTGGTTTATTAGAGCTAATGAAATTGGAAAAGGAAATGGATAAGGCTTTGGAAAGGAAAAATGGCATTTTTGGCACATTTATTTACAAAAAATAATGGAAATTAGGAGAAAAGGAAGTTGAAAGGTCACAAGTTGCATGTGAGGAGGAAAATAATGGAAAATGAAGAAAATAGAGGCCTAATTGATAAAAAGACTTATGAGGATTGGTTTGTAACCTTTTTTTAGTTAATTTTTGAAGCTCTCTCATTATTCTCTCTCTCTTTCTCACTATTGGACACTTAGATTTTTCTTGGAGCACTTTGGCATTTGATCAATAAAGGAAAAGAAATCAAGAGGAAGGAAGGAGCAAGCAAGGAAGAGCACGATAAAGCAGCTACAGTAGTATTCTTTGCAGGTATCGATTTGCATGTGTGTTTTCCTTACTAGATTTGGCATGCATGGTATTGCATGTGGTTCTTTGTTGTTATGGCATGGGTTTTGTTAGGTGTGACAGTGTTTTTAGCCTAGCCTTGCCATTTCCGGATAGTCATGGTGTGATGGAGTTTTCATGTCTTAGTTGAGCTAGATTATCGGATGGATTCGAAGCTGAGTGAGGTGGATCTCCGAATGATAGAACACATGGCCTAATAACCCCTGAACCGAACTGTGGGTTGCGGTAAAGCCAGATTTTGTGTTGCCTCGATGGGCCTAGGAATCCTTTCCAGTGAATGGTAGGATAAATGGTAAATCCAAGAGGTGGATTGCTCTCTGTTGGGCTTAGTAATCTCGAGTTTGGATATGCGGTAAATCGTGGAGAGTGGGTCTCAGTTTCAGGCCTAGTGATTTGGTGTGGAATGTAGTAAAGTCTGGGAGACTAGTGTTAGATGCTAGAAAATCCCCCATCCTTCCGAATTTTATCACATCGCTAAAGTCGAATTTGGGGAAGCATTATTGAATGCCTGAAAACGAATGGCAGATCTCCCCTAGGCAAAAGATCAATGATTCTAACATGTTTATTACATTCGGTCATGCCGCGCTTTTAGCATGTTACCAAATCTTTGATGATTTTAACCATAGTTTGAGTTGAGGAGAATTAGCTGTTTGATCTAAGATCTAACAACTGATCAATCAGTGTCACACTTAAACTAGCGTGGGATTTCACTACAGTCTTCCCACCCGATGGATCTCTACCGTCCGCTTCGAGTCGATCGAACGGTCAGTAGGTCTCATCACATGAGAATTTGTGCAACCGTTACATCCTTTCTACCATCCTGATGTAATCCTAGTCGTTCATCCATCACAAATCTATGGCGGTCGCATCATAAGTTGCACGTGATATAACCATTTTCCATCGTGCGATGAGCGGGCCCCTCTCTCCTCGGTTGGTGGGTTATTCAATGGTCGAATAACATCTATCTGCGGCATTTAATTATCCTCACAATTCCCATTTAACCTTAATTGTCACCAACCCTTTCGCCATTTCGTTTGTTCAAATTCATTCCTGTATGTTCCCTGGAGAAGCCAGCCCATGGTCGACAGCATATGTGAAGCAGGCCTTATCCTGGAAGCTACGTTCTTCTACGTGTTAAGTCACCCTATCTCATCCTCTTCTCATTAATTAGTGATTTAATTATAGAATTATACCATGTTTGATCTGTCCAAGAAGGAGGCCCTAGTTAATGAGGAGTCTGGGGTTTAGGTCATGAGAGTAGGTCTCACAGACTTACTTACCCTTAAAAGAACCCTCATCCTCTCCTCTATCGATTCTAGTGACGATTTGTGCTTACTGAAGTTTGGGGTTTTGTATGCAGCTCTTCCTCTGGTTCACTTTGACCCCAATTCAATTCAGTTGTTAGCTAAGGAGTATGATCACAAACACCAGGCATTTTTCTATATGTCCAGCTGTAATATTTTCCTAAATCTGGATGAGGAAACAGTCGCAAGGATGTTAGGGATTCCTGCCCAGGGATCGACATAACTGACAAGGGGTTGGACCGCGAGTTAATTACTTGGGCAGAGGGTGACAAGCTCGAATTCTTCTCGACCTTATTCGAAAAACCATCCCCTGAATTGAAGTTACTCTTTTATGTATCGACGTAGTCGCTAAAGCCCTTCTGTCATACTCTAACCTCTCTTTTCTTGGTCATATTGGGTTGGCCGATGATACCAAAATGGATGAGTCAATTTTCTTATCTATATGATTAGTTACAATTCAGCCCAATCTTTAAGCCATAAATTTTCCTAAATACTTGACTCAGGCCCTTACAGTTGATTTATCCACAGTTATTATTTTTAGCTCGTGTTTCCATTGTTCATACATCGTGCACCTCGTTCTTTTTAATTATCCTTCTTATTTTTATCCTCTAGACTTCTTCTCAGTACTACGAATGCTTACCGTGAGGAAAAAGAAGTTTTCCATTGATCTGATGTAATCTTTCCCTAGTGCGTTCCATATGCATATTCGCATTACATTGACTTCTTTGCATACCTACTAAGGGTTAAGTTAACATAAGTCAATGTAAACAGACTCTCAGAAGAACAAATTAAAACCTTGAGATTAACAGAAGAGCAGAGCAATGGATTTGATAAGTAGCCCTTTTAGTTGCCTAAGTATGTATCACCATTATTATTTTCTTATGATTTCTTTAGACAAAAAATGATAGTAAATGAATTGCATTTTATTTCCAAGATAAAGGGGTCACTATTTAGCTACCCATATGTTATTTCTCCTTTAATTGCTAAGAATAAGAATGCAATAGAGTCTTTGGAAAAGAAAATGTTGTCGTTGGGATTTCTGTAGGATGACCTTTGGCACTATGATCCTATGGGGATCATTTCAACTCTAAAGAGCAGGCTGCATTATCATCCTTTGTCCATGACAAGAGTCCAAAGGTAGAAAAGTTTTCCAATATCATAACTTCTGTTAGTGACACTATGCACTCAACAACATATGCAAGAATGACAAAGACACCGCTACACAGGTTGGTTCGAGCAATTGGGAAGTCCAAATACTTGAAGGGGATGCAGATAATATATTTTATATTCCTCCTAACCCTACATCTAAGAGAAAGTCAGAGGCATTAATTCTATCCGATATGTCATGGCAAGTGAAGCCAAGGGTAGATGACTTGGATACTGACGTATTCGAACATGAAATTGAACAGTTGGACAAAGAAATCTGACATACCTTAGAGGAGATAAAACCCAATGACTTAGGAATACAGGCCCTTCACATCAAGAACCCCTTTATAGGATAGAAGCAGATAATGACAACTGGTGTCGAGTTGGCCATATTCTCAAAACAATCTCAATTGATTGCCACCTCAACAATTAAAAATGTAATTCCCACATATGGTCCTCGATTCATTTTTGTTGCTGACTTTGAGACAAATGTTTTAAACCTTACATTTGTCTAGCCTGAGATCACAGAAAACCAACATATGTTGGGCTTTAGGACCTCTTCACTGGCTATTAACTTGGGAAGAGTTTCAAACATGGATGTCATCAACCTACATCGACAGGGAGGTGAAATTGTGGCCCAAAGATTACTCAATTCAACCGTCGGTAATAGGAAAATGCAAGCAATGTTCGAGGAGGTGTATGCGCAACTACAATTAGCATGCATGGTGTTAAAAACAAAAACTAATCGAATAAAGGAGATAGAAGATATAATCATTCGAAAATCAGGCCAACCAAAAGATACGAGACCTATCAAGAATTTGTTGGAGGAGAAAGAGAAAGATATCAAAGCCATTCAATCCATCCTTAAGATCCTTGATCATAATCCTCACGTCCTGATTTAGGAACTCAAGAGGAAGGAATAGGTTGAAGCTTGCCTCCAGGAAATGGAAGTAGCCTTACAGCTCAAGGAAGAAGAATGTCAGGATTCTCCCAAATGGATGGATCTTTTGACAGCGGAATATCGCGAGAAAGAGGAATGCTATCTGAATATTTTGGTAGAATATAAGGCTTCAATTGATTAAGCTATTGATTATGCCAAAACATCATAGGCTGAAGATCCTAAACGATTACACATTAATATAACTCATTTGGAGCAAGAAATAAACTTGGCCAAAGCAGAGAAAGAAAGAATTGAGCATAGGGCAGACAATTTATTAAAACGAAAGAATACAGAAATCAAGCAAATTCAAGATTCCTTAAAGAGCGAGCATAACGAAGCAAAGCCCCTTAGTGAAGTGCTTCGGATTTCAGTACTTGGAAGGAAAATATTAGTGCAAGCCAAGGATGAGAAATGGAGAGAGATATGGCATAAATCACCACAATTAAATCTTATGTAGAGATCCTTTCAAATTGTGAGAAGGGCATAATGAAGAATGCAAGCCTATAGGCAAAAAGCACTGTCGCATCCCTTGATGAAAGACTAAAGGATGTCGACTCTCTCATTGACCTCGTCAATACCTTAGAAGATGACACCTTGGAAGAAGTAGAGCTGCCTTCTAGGGATGATTGTATCATTTCCCTTTGTATCCTAAGAGAGAAATAGGCAGCCATCCAAGCAATGTGAGATGAATTCGAAAAGGTCGTGAAATAAATGAATGATTTCAAAACTAACTGGAATTATCTCAGTAAGTTTGGTGTGCCTTCATTCTTGGCAAATGATAAATGGATGGTATCTTAGGAAAACTTCTACAATCAATTGAAGAACATAGAGTGAGATCTGGGATGTTTGGCTATGCAGGGTGATGAGGAAATCTCTTCATATATAGTGGTAAACAACCTCTACAGGAATTTTACCATCCTGGTCAAGATCGATAAAATTATAAAGAACCTTTTGACTGCATGATATCAAATTAGATCTCAGATGGTAGTGGTAATTACTAGCTATAAGAAAGTGCCCTGGTTGTCTGTTGCGAAATGGGAAAAATTCACTAAATTGAAGAGACATTATAAACGACATACTGTGAGGGAGCAGGTCTCTTCCATGTCACTAGTTGCCCACCCAATGCAGCCGATGCAGTCAGTGACAGAAAAACCAGATGATTGGAGTGAAATCCCACTAATTACCATGCAAGCGCTAGCTATCAGCATGAGTCGGGCTCACTCATCCTCTCCTACACACTTGATGAAAAAAATCATGTCATCAAAACAGCGAAGGTGACACCATGAATAGTTATTCCATTCGAGAATTACTTTATCTTATCTAAATTTGAATTTGAATTAGTTACACTGTAGACAGTTTCCAAACAGATACCTTTTAAACTATTATTTACAACCTCGTTTCCCATTATGGGGGGGTTTGCTGACAAGAGTGCAAATTTTCTAATATTATTGAACTGTCTGTACATGTTACACAATTTTTTGTTCAAAAATAGCAACAGAAAATGTTAAAAATAGAATCTAGAAATTCCATCTTAATTTGTCCTTGAATTAAATTGTGAATTAA
Organism: Pinus taeda; assembly: GCA_000404065.3. Classification (NCBI taxonomy): domain Eukaryota; kingdom Viridiplantae; phylum Streptophyta; class Pinopsida; order Pinales; family Pinaceae; genus Pinus; species Pinus taeda. The sequence goes on from APFE030944798.1 coordinate 14,194, forward strand.
ATTGTAATTCTTTTCTCATAGCAACTTGTAAATAGTTAATTAAGTCTAATTAACTTAGGAATTTCGATTTGGAAGTCTTTCTGAAGTCATGTATATGTTCTCCCTATATTATAAGGGTCCAGGATGAGTTAAGTATGAGTTGTAATTAGTTAACTCAGTTTATTGAGTTAAGTCAGTTAAATTAGTTCCAAACTATTTGAGGAACTAATAGTGAGTTAAGAGTCAGTCGATGAATTAGTGCACTCAACTAGTGCTACTCCAGTTAACTAAATATTCCCTCATCAAAAACTCATGCATGTCGATTCTGAGAAAGATCGAATTGAGACTCGAGTGCAGTGGCAATGTACTATTTGTTTTAGATTTTTTTGAGTTGTACTGATAGTTCATGCATTTAGGAACAGAGGAATTTCCCTTTAAATGTGAGCTAATTCTCTCAAGAATTATGCAAAGAATTAGAAGCTCGAAGGATTGGAAATTTGGCTAAGTATTGTCCAAAGGAAGTCATCAAGCGGAGGATAGGAAATACTTGTGCAGGTTAAGCTCAAGGTCGAGCAGAGCATATTGTATTCATCTTAATTCTTTCACCAAGGGTGCAAAGAATTAGAAGCTTGATGGCTTGGAAATTTGGCTAAGTATTTTCCAAAGGAAGTCATCAAGCAAAGGATAGGAAATACTTGTGCAGGTTAAGCTCAAGGTTGAGCAAAGCATATTGTATTCATCCGAATTCTTTGACCAAGGATGCATTGGAATAGAGACTTTGAGAACTTGTGAAGAGGCTAAGATTTGGCCTTGAGCTTTCTTATGCGTTGGAAATTGAATTTCTTGGGCGTTGGGATTGTTCTAGAGAGAACAAGCATTGTAATTTTTTGGATTAATACAAAACAGATAGTGGGTTTTGAGCTATGGCTTTCGCCGAATTGTTAGGATATTCCAACACATAGGAAATAGTTAAGTATAACTTGGTCTAGTGTAGAGTTAGGTAAAATATGTTTCTTTACTATGTACTTTTGTAACTTACAATCGGACAATCACGATATGTATTGATCCAACGGTTCATTCTCTCCTCAGTATTACCGACACTTGATCCATGGCTTAACACCTGATTGGTCCATGATATCTATTTAAAGAGCATGGAGGGTTATTTGTAGGGTAACTGTTCATGAGAGAAGCTTAAGTAAATTTTCATTATTTTATTAATAAATTGCCTGAAGTGGCCGCGTTGGCTCAGGCCGTTGACTGTTTCCCTCTTTGACGGTATTAACCACGTCAAGAATACTGGTGTATTAATATGTGATATGTTTGTGAGCAGTGTCCTTTGGTGTTCTGTCTGAGGAAATTGCCCTGTAAATTCCTACATGGTATCATAGCTATTTGAGGGCCGCATCCGTTGGTGATCCAAATCTGAAGCCGGTAGAACTGCATTCGCCTGTCGTTTCCTAGATCTACTATTTTTTATTGCTTTCGGACCGAGAGGACTACTCTATTGTGTCAGGAGCATCTATTCCAGTGAGGAACTCCTTTCGTTTCATGCGAAAAGGTTTCCAGTAGCCTTAGCAACGTCATTTTTAAGATCTGTAGGTATATAGTGTTTATTTTGAGTTTCGAGTTATTTTCTCTCTGTTTACTTCGGTTTATCTATCTCTTTGTTTTTTATTACCGGATCTACACATTTCATTTTTGCATATGCTCTTTTCCTCACGACTCTGTGCAATCTAGGCAAATTAGAAACAGAAAATAAGTTTTTTTTCTCATATGTATGCTCTTTTCCACCGTGCCTTAGTGTGATCGTGGATAATCAGAAACATTGAGGAAAATTTTTAGTTTCTGGGTAAAGCTAACATCAAACCATAAGGTTTGTTTTTTCTTGTATGTCCATTTTGGGTTTTGTGGTTTTTGTTTTGTAGGCAAAAAAGAGCTTTCTCAAGTAAGCACACACCCCAAAGCTTCGGTGACTAAAAAAAAAAAAACAAACCTTCCTCTTTTCCAAAAATTACTAACATTTTAAACTAGCTCACTTGGTCCAAAGTTACTTTATGAGAATAGAGGTCTTGAGTTCAAGTCTTTCTCTTTGTTGAGCTAATTAGATTAAGTTTGGAAAGGGGGCGGATTTTTTAAAAAATATAACATTATCATTCATTTCCGCACATTCCCGCACTTCGTCGGCATCTTCAACAACTTTCCTTCAAAAATCCATAACTTCTTCATCCGGAAGCCGTTTTCAAAGCCTTTTTTTTTAATCAGCCTAATTTTTCGAGATCTTTCCATTGGAACACTTAGTTTCAACATCTATAGCTTCAGTTTCTGTTAAAATCGAAAGTCCATGCCAAGTTATTCTTGACAACACCAACTACTTCCAAAGGTGGTCCTACATTGTGGATTTACTTAGAAATAAAGTTCTTTATAAAATAGCCTCAGGCCAAGAAACCAAACCGAAAGATGAAGATAAGGCAGCTTAATGGGAAAATAGGCAAGATCAAGCATGTGGGTTGATAGGGATGTCTATTTTTCTGGACCTTACGCAGAACTTGATACTCCTAATGAAGCAATGAAACAAATCACTAAAGTTTTTGGAATTAAAAATGAACTTAGAGCCCATCAACTCGAAAATGAGTTGCTTACATTGGACCCCAATAATTTTTCTTCCATTGAATATTTTTGTGCAAATTCAAGACCCTTAGATATCTCTTGGAAGGTGTTAAGGTTAAGAAAAAGATAGTAACCTTATCTATTCCATCCTTACTAAGTTGGGACCAACCTACTCTGTATTTGTTTCCACCTTCCATTCTACAAGAGAAGCCTTCATTTCTCAAGGAAAAGACTACAAGTCCCCTTCCTTTGACGCCTTTTGTAATTCTTTAATAAGAGAACAAGAAAAACTCTTACACCTTGGTCTTCTTAATCTTGGAAACTCTTCCAAGAAAGCCTTAACCGCCCAGCAACAACCAAATTCAAAGAATCCTAAGAAGTCATATCCTAAAAAGAATGGTCCTAAACAATTTCAGTCTCAAAATGAAAAATCATTTCAACAAAATGATAAGACAAATAAAAACAAAGGGAAGAAGACTGATAGACATTGTAACTTTTGTAATCGAGATGGCCACTTAAAATCTAAATGCTTTAAGAAGATGGAAGCCTTGGAAGCAGCAATGAAGAAACATAACATCCATGTGGAGCACTCTTCAACTTCAACTTCATCTTCAGGAATAGCACTTTCTGCATGTCGCTGTCAAACATCTCAGTCTGGATATGCACTAAATGTATCTTATTCTTCTAATTCTCACGAGTGGCTCATTGATTCTAGAGCCTCTTATCACATGGCCAAAAACAAAGCCATGTTTTCTTCTTTAAATGATTCTAACACCAAAAATATATATGTTGGTGATGATAGATCTCTTAGTGTTATAGGGACTGGAACTGTTCATATAGACAATGGTCAATTTAATGATGTATTGTGTGTTCCAACCTTTTCCTGCAACCTTCTATTTGTATATCAGATAACTCATTTAGGTGAAGGTAAAATCGTTGAATTTTCACCTCACGATGTTGTAATTAAGGACCTAAGAAATCCTAGACATATTTTAGCTACTGGCATGGCTGATGATTCTACAAGGTTGTATAAGTTTAACAACTTTGAGTCATCAAATATTCCCATTGTATTTGTTGCTCATAATGATGAAGTGAGCAAACTTTGGCATGAGCGATTTGGTCACTTAAACTATCGCTCCCTTCAGAATCTATGTAAAGAAAATATGGTGACAGGTCTTCCAATGGTATCTTGCAGAGATGGTGTTTGCTCTAGATGTGTACTCGGAAAACATCATCAGGATAGTTTTGAAAAATGTGCCTCTTGGCACGCCTCAGCCCCTTTACAGCTTATGCATAGTGATTTATGTGGTCGACTTCTAGTTGTTTCATTCTTTGGCTACAAGTATTTCTTAACTTTCATTGATGATTTCTCGAGATGCACTTGGGTATACTTCTTAAAACTCAAGAGTGAAGTATTTAACATGTTCTTGGCCTTTAAGGCCTTTGTTGAAAAACAATCTGGACATCAAATTATTAAGCTAAGATCTAATAATGGCAGAGAATATGTTAACAACAAATTCATCAATTTTTGCACTGAGAATGGAATTCAAATGCAACATATTGTTCCATACACTCCACAACAAAATGGTGTAGCTGAAAGGAGAAATCGCACCTTAAAGGAAATGGCTAATTGTATGCTGCAATCTAAAGGACTCAGTCTTAGTTTTTGGGCCGAAGCAATTAATTGTGCAAATTATATAATAAATCGCACTCCTACCAAGGTTTTAAAGAATATCACTCCAGAAGAAGCATGGAGCTCAATTAAACCAAATGTAAGTCACTTTCGTGTTTTTGGAAGTGAAGCATGGGCCCATATTCCAGATGAGAAACATAAAGCTTTAGAACCTAAGAGTGAAAAATGTATTTTTGTTGGATATTCTAAAGATCTCAAAAGATATAGACTTATTCCACTCAGAAGTCCAAAAATGTTATCATTAGAAGAGATGTAAATTTTTCTGAAAGTATATCAGCCTATGAGCCTAGTTCGACGAATGTGCCACCTCTCTCTATCCCTTGTACTTCTGAAAATATTTCTTCTTCAAATGATGACAGCGAGGATGACAATCCTCCCCCACCTTCTCAAGATCCTCCTTCAACTCCTCAGCTTCCAAAATGGGTCTATGCTACTCGGGATCCAACAGGTGCTCTTGCCGGTGATCCTACAGATCATCGATGTACATGTTCTCAGTTTGATAGAGCCTCTTCTTTACTGGCTCAAGCTTCAAATAATTATGATCTTGGAACCTTTGCAGAAGCTCCAGGCCATCCAGATTGGGATGCAGCTATGAAGGAAGAATATCATTCATTATTGGCAAATGATACATGGTATCTTGTTCCTCTACCATAGGGACGAAAAATTGTTAGATGCAAATGGGTTTACATAACCAAGTATGGACCAAAGGGAAAAGTTGATAAACATAAATCTCGTCTTGTTGCTAAGGATTTTTCACAAGTAGAAGGCATTGACTATACTAAAACCTTCTCCCCTGTTGCCAAAATGAACTCCATCCACCTTGTTCTTTCCCTTGCTACCTCTTTCAAATGGGAAGTCCATCAAATGGATGTTCAATCTGCCTTCTTGCATGGGGACTTGCATGAAGAAATCTATATGGAACAACCTACTGGATTTATATAAACAGACTCCAGCCTTGTATGTCAGCTTAAGAAATCCCTTTATGGTCTCAAGCAAGCCCCTCGAGCTTGGTATGCCAAAATGGATAGCTTTCTTTTAGAAACGGGCTTTTCTAGGTGTCATTCTGACAATACTGTCTACACCAAGAAAGTGGGCAAGTCTCTTATCATTCTTGTTCTTTATGTTGATGATCTTATCCTTACCGGTAGTGATCCCAACCTTATAAATCATGTGAATTCCAGCCTTAAAAAGAATTTTGAAATGACAGACTTAAGATACTTGCATTATTTTCTTGGTCTTCAAGTCTTGGAATCCAAAGAAGGTATTTCCCTTTCCCAGTTCAAGTATGCCTGTGATATTCTACACCATTTTCACATGGAAGATTGTAAGCTAGCCCCTTCTCCCTTTCAGTCTGGAGCCAAATCTTTAGTCACTTGTAATTCACCTGAAGTTGATGCTACCTTATACTGTCAACTTGTAGAAAAACTTTTGTATCTGACCCATACTCATCCTGACCTTTCCTTTGTTGTTGGCCTTATTGCTTGGTTTATGCAAAACCCACATGAAAGTCATTGGAAAGCAGTTAAAAGAATACTTCATTATGTTCAAGGTATAGTTCAGTTTGGGATTCATTACAGTGCCGAAGCATCTCCTCTATTGGTTGGTTTCACTGATTCCGATTGGGCTGGTGACCCTGATGATCGGAAGTCTACTGCAGGTTATGTCTTCACTCTTGGTTTAGGACCTATTACACGGGCTTGCAAGAAACAAAGTGAAATTTCTCTTTCTTCAGCAGAAGTAGAGTATCGTGGTGTCGTAGAAGCTAATAAGGAAGTCATTTGGCTTCGTCAGATCCTATCAAAGTTTGGCTTTCAGCAGCAGCATCTGACTACACTTTAGTGTGATAATCAAAGTGCCATTCAACTATGCAAAGATCCAGTCCAACATCAGTGTAGAAAACACATTGAACTGCACATGCACTTCATCAAAAAGCTCATTCATGACCATGTTCTTGAAGTGCAATATTGTTCAATAGATGATCAAGTTGCATACATCTTTACAAAGGCTCTCACAGAGGTGAAGTTTACTAAACTTCGATTTATGGTTGGAGTTCAGGAAGTTTTCACTAAGGGGGGGATAGGCTCTAATGCCTTCTTCCTTCTCCTATTGTGTCATATTTTTACATCCTTCAATCCTATCCCAAGTTGTTCTTAAGGGGGGATGTTAGGATATTCCCACACATAGGAAATAGTCAAGTGTAACTTAGTCTAGTGTAGAGTTAGGTAAAGTGTGTTTCTTTACTATGTACTTTTGTAACTTACAATCTGATGGTCACGATATGTAGTGATCTTATGGTTCATTCTATCCTCGGTATTACCAACACTTGATCCATGGCTTAGCACCCGATTGGTCCATGATCTCTATTTAAACATCATGGAGGGTCATTTGTAGGGTAACCGTTCATGAGAGAAGCTTATGTAAATTTTCCTTCTTTTATTAAAAAATTGCCTGAAGTGGTCGCGTTGGCTCAAGTCATGGATTGTTTCCCTCTTTGAGGGTTTTAACCACGTCAAGAATACTGGTGTATTGATCTGTGATCTTTTTGTGAGCGGTGTCCTTTGGTGTTCTGTCAGAGGAACTTACCCTGTAAATTCCTACACGAATATTTATTGTGTTATGTGCCTTTGATTCTCTTCCTATATTGATTATTGTTTGCTCGATGTTTATGGGATTCTGTTGTAAAGAGTAGAAGTAGATCATTGTCTCTTGTTTTAGTAGATTACATGAGCTTGTGAATCTACAAGATTTTCTACATTTTCATTTTCATCTCTGAAATTGATCTTTGTGTTCCGCAGAAGCATTGTCTATTTGTTTATTGTTATCTCTTGTTTTCCCCTGCAAAAAATAGTTAAAGGCTTGTCCTCATCTAGAAGTTTACATATTTATTTCTGGTGTTCCAATATATGTATTATTGAACGTAGGGTTGAATGATCTGCTTGATTTTGTTAATTGAAAGCTTGTCTTTGATTAAGTGATGGTTAACATTTTACATTATAAATTGCAAACATATTATGTTATGAGCTTTGTTTTATGTGATAACACCAACGTTTTTATTTTTACTTTGTTAGTGTAGCTTTAGTTTCAATATTTACTATTGAATGCATCAATCTGTAAATATTCAAAGTTGAATTATAAGAATGTTTGTACTTGTTGCATCCATCTTATCTAATACTTTTTTTTGTATATAATATAGTATATTACTTGATAAACTGACAGATTACAAAAAAGGGTTGTGTGGGAAAAAAACCGACACAAAAGCCTGCCAAAAATCTAGTATTGGTCATAGCACAAGCTGTATTTACAGTACGAACCAGACAAAAGACGAAACCAAGTACAAAAGAGGAGCCGAGATGTGCTCTCATTACAACAACTCAAAATTTAGAAATTAGTTTTTGAGGAGGGAGTAGAACGCCTTATGGCAACGGACCTTGCAGAAATTGTGAACCTTTACGATAGACAGTCTATCGTAGAGTCAAAGGAACAAACACTTGAGAAGCTGAACCAGAAAGAAATCAACTGCATCACTCCTGGTTGGTGATCACCCGATCCTCATCCAGTCGAATGGGAATCTCCTCTGAGGTTCCCTCCTGCTGTGTGGTGATGACCCGACGACTCGTGGAGGCCCCAGGGTCCTCTTTCTTTATGCTCGGGGTTCCTTCAGTGGTTGAATGAACCTTCACAGTAGACTTCTTCTTAATGACAGTGTAGTTTAGAGCGTCCTGAGTGATAAATCTGCGATGATTGATGGCTTCAACATACACTACAAACCTTTCTGTGAGCCGGTCAATCTTGGTTTCCAGAGTTTTGGAACACTCCTCTTGTTCTTGCATGGAAAGCCCAATGATGGTATTCATTTGCCACCAAGTTTCTATTGTACACACGTAGAGGTTTTCTCCCGCCCTGGTGAGAGCAGGGTCACGAATCCAGGCAAGTTTGCATCAACTTCCTCCGTCGTAACCTCTCTGCGGAGAGTATTGGCCAGGGCCTATAAGTTTGAAATTTGTTGCCGAGTCTCTGGGTTAATCGTCACCGAATAGCACAGGGCCGTGCACCTAGAAACGGTCTCCTCGCGAGTGGTAGGGGTAGGTCCCAAGGACTGCTGATGGGAGGTTGCGCAACTGCGCGCACCTCCCTTGCTAAGACCAGGGGTGGATCCATTCCTAGGAGCCATGAGATAAACAGAGGGGCTGGAATGCAGGGGGAACTAGAGAATGAGGGGCCAGCAGATGAGGATGAAGGTGGTGAGAAGAATGAGGTAGAGAAGGGGGAGGGGTGAATTTATAGAAGCCAGGAGGAGGAGAGAGGTCAGGATGAGGGTGATGGGGTGGGAAGGGCAGCGGAGTAATGACATACCAGGGAGGATGAGACTAAGGGATGGTGGTCGTACAAGGGAGTGGGGAGGTGGCATCACAACATCTAGAGACAAGCGAGCTAAGAAAGGGACCGTACTCAATCGCCCTCCACTTATCCTTCTCATTGAGCAGAAAATCCATGTTATAATGATGAAAAGTACTCGAACAGTTATTGTTCGCTAGAGTTGTTGTCTTTTTCATTGATAGATTTGCATTGTTGGCGAGATCCCCGTCCTCCAATCCTGCCACACGCAGGACTTCAAGCGTAGGGTACCAGTCATACTCTCATTCGTCAGTCTATCCATGAATTTATTTCCCTTCCTTCTGATTGCTTGAAAGTGAAGGCATACCCTGTTGTCAATTCCCTACTTGATTCATTGTATTATTTTGTTTAGGCGCCAATTTTCTGAGATCTTGTCCACCTTGATACCCTGTTGAATTTTTTTACCAATTTGGGTGGCCAGCGTGGAATCTCCTTCAACTATCAGAGGATTGAGGTTGAGGAAGTGTGCTATGGAAATGTTGTGTTCCAAGGCATGAAGTTTTGCGACATTGTTGGTAGCATAACCTATCTTGCCCTCATAAATCCAGATTGTCTCACCTTTAGAGTTTCTGAAGACCCGTCAAAAACTTGTTGGGCCAGAATTCCCTTTAGCTGCACCATCGTAGTTGAGCTTAAAATTCCCATGTTCTCACGGCTGCCACATGTCATTTTTATTATCATGCCCAGGGAGGGGACTGACTTCGCGAACCTTGATATGTAGGAGGTAGAGCATTGAGAGAATTCTCACTTCGCGGAGAGTGGGAGGGGCTTTAAGAGTCTGAGTGGGTAGAGAGGTTACAGTTTCACAAAGCACGCTTTTGATCTTCGCGATAATGAATTCCTCTTGGATGGAGAGGCCACGAAATATTCTCGCATTGCGTTCCTTCCACAAAGCCCAGCAGATCAAACCTGGAATTAAATTCCAAGCGTGCTTAATCAGAGGATGGGGGGAGAAGACTTTATCCATTTCACGATGGTATTTTGAATGGAAGAGGGGTCTCTATCAGAGCTTTTGAATACCAATGACATCCAATTCCAAACAATGGACGCGAAAGGGAAGACATTTAACAGATGATTGTAGGTTTCTTCATCTTGCTGGCAGAGGGGGCAAATCAAGGGGCCTATAAATCCTTTTCTTCTTAGATTGTCCCACGTTAAAACTTTCCTATGCATGAATAACCAAAGGAAGATGGATATTTTCAGCCAATGCTTCATGTCCCAGATTGCATTCCATTTCGGATCTGGTTGGAGTTGGTCATGCTTTGCTATGTATCTCTAGGCTTCACTTAAGATGAAGTGTCATGTGGTGTTTCCCCCATCTAAGCTTATCCTCAGCAGAGTGAATGAGGATTTTTCTTTTTTGTAACTCTAAAGACAGGTCCAACTAGGTTTGGGGGTTCATTTGGGGAGTCCATTCCTCTTGATTGATCCAACTTCTCCATCTGTCATTTTCTTCACTATTTCCCCAATATTGGTTGACTTTGATCTTGCATTTGTTTTGCATTTCAGCCTTGATATGTTGATATTGATCTTCATCAAGTTTCAGCCTTTGTTGCTAGGCATCCTCCTAGAAAAGAGCCTTGTTATCACTGCCTATTTCCCAAAAATTATGTCTTTGGATGATGTCCATGTTCTCTAAGGCTTGATTCCAGATGACAGAACCTTTGATGTTTCCATTGAGCTTGATGATTTTCTCTTGCATTAAGGAGGGAGTGTACTTTTCTCTCTAGAGGGCACCCCAAGGGGTGTTGGGGTTGGCAATCCATCTCCAAAAAAAATTTGGCTCCCAGGGCTTTGCCCAGGAGGTCTATGTCTCTGAGACTGAGATCACCATATTTTTTTGGCTTGCAGATTTTGTCCCATGCTACAAGAGCCCATTTTTGTTTGACCTCAGCAACTCTCCATAGGAAGTTCCTCTGGAGGTTCCTGATTTTGTTTGATATCAATTTTGGGGCTGCCAAAGTCGAGTACATGCATAGCGGGATGGCATGAACGACAGATTTAACCAGGATAAGATGACCAGCCAAATTTAGAGATCTGAAGGCCCAATTGGCCAATCTTTTCTCCAATTTGTTTAGTAGGTTCTCCCAAGTGGCCCGGGAGAGAGGCCTATCAGTAAGGGTAACGCCAAGGTCGATGGAGGGGAGAGAGTTGATAGGGATGACCAGTATTTTGGTGATGTTCCTGCAGATGGGCAGCGGAGTGTTAAAGAAAAATAGCTTGGATTTAAGGGGATTGATGGAGGTGCCTAAAGCAGCAGAGAAGTCTATTAGGATGGACATGAAAGAGGTAACCTCTTAGATGGATGGGAGGCCCATGAGAAGAGTATCATCCACAAATTTCTAGTGAGTTGTAGGGGAGGCAAAGGCATGGGGTTGGAGGCCCGAAAGCTTATTTTCATGCAGGGCAGCAGTGATAGAGTGACTTAACCCTTCCGACATTATAACAAAGAGGAAGAGACAGATTGGATCCCCTTGCCTGATACCCCTTGAAGGAAGGAAGGGTTACGAAGAAGAAATCTCCTGACACCATAACCATGATCCACTTGATGATTTCCTTATGGAAATTGAATCAATCCAAGATCTATCTCATATAGTTCCAGCTTATTTTGTCGAAGGCTTTGGAAATATATAGCTAGATCATCATACTAGGTTTTTTTTGGGATTTGAGAGAATGAATAAGCTTGTGAGAGAGGATGATGCTATCCATGATTTGTCTTCCTTCCACATATCCAGATTGTTGGTGGGAGATGAGGAGAGGGAGGATGAATTTAATTTGATTGGACAGAATTTTAGAGATAATTTTGTATATGACATTGCAGAGGGCTATGGGCCTGAATTTGTCCAGGGAATCTACAAAGGTTCCTTTGGGTATCAGAGTCAGAAAGGTGGAGCTAAGGGCTTGAAGGACAGACTTCTGAATTCGAGATTCCTCTACCATGTTATGAATATACACCTTTATGATAGGCCAGCAAGCTTTGCAGAAATCAATGGTGAACCCATTCGGCCCTGGAGCTTTCCCATTGGGCATTTCCATGACAACATCTTCCACTTCCTGGAGGGAGACTTTCCTTAGGAGCATTTTATTATGGTCCTCCATGAGGATTTTGGGAATATTCTTGGTGATCTTTTTGATATCCTAATCCTGATCATTCCTTCTCTCTTTGAGAAGAGAGTTGAAAAAGTTTGTGAGCTCTATTTCCAACTCCTCTTGAGAGTGAATGAGATGACCCTCTTGGTTCTTCAGAGCCAGAATTCTGTTGTTCCTCCTGTGTTGTATCATTGTTTTGTGTAAAAAGCTTGTGTTCCTTTCTCCACATTTGAGCCAATTTATTCTGGATTTTGGTTGCCACAACTTTTCTTCCTGAATGTCTCTTTCATACCATATTTGTTGTAGTAGTTGTTCCTCTTGATTGTTAGTCTCTGATAACCCCCCTTCAATTATATTTTGTTGAAGTATTTCCAGTTGTTGTTCCAAGTTTTTTTTGTCCGTGATGATATTTCCAAAAGTGTATCTATTCCATCTTTTTATTTCATCTTTGATATATTTTAATTTTTGTTGGAAAGAATACATTTTGTTTCCAGTTCTCGAGGGAGAGAAGGTCCACCATTGTTTCATTTTTCCATGAAATCTGGGCGGTTCAACTAGAAGGCCTCAAACCTAAAAGTCTTATTCTTCGGACACCTAGAAATTTGAATATTGAGAGAGATAGGCCACTGATCAAAGCTTTCTTGTGAAAGGATTCTCGCCTTTGTTTCCCATGGGGTGAGATAGGATACCTCAGACAGAAGGAAACGATCTAAATGGGAGGCTATTTGACGGTCTCCTCCTCTTCTATTATTCCAGGTGAATAAACCATTGCTTGTGGGAATGCCAATAAGGTTGAGGTTTTCAATGGTGGCAAGGAAACCCTCAGAATCCTTATCTAACTTCCAGATTCCTCTTTTCTTTTCAGATAAGTTAGTTATCATATTGAAATCACCAGCTATGATTTTGATGGGGTGGAGCAGAGGGTCGAGGAGATTGGAAATGATTTGGAGCATTTTGATATGGTCTATCACCTTGTGCAGGGCATATACATTGGTTATACTAATGGTCTCATTGGTGCCTATGATTCCCAGGATCATAGTTAAGGAATGGTGAGTGGCTAGAGAAGACAAAAGGTCAAATTTAGAGTTTTTCCAAAAATTCATTATGCCTCCCATCATGCCTGTGGTCGTGTTAGCCAAGGAGCTGTAAGGCCTAAAGCACGAGTTGAGAAGGAGTGGAGGGTGAGATGAGTCCAGCTTCATTTCTTGAATGAGCAGAATGTCGGGATGATCAGGCAAGACTCTGCTTTTTAAGATACATTTCTTCCCAGGACTATTTAGTCCCCTAATATTCCAAGATATGCAATTCATTGACATGGAGATGGGTACAAAGCAAGAGCCTTTATCTTTCCTTCATTGATTAGCTTGGCTCCTAGTTCCTGAAGGAGCTTACTGGTGGTCTTTCGTCCTTGCTTTTTGCTTGAGCATTTGAGGTTGAGTCCTTCTACTAGGATGTTGGGTAAAATGCCTTTTGAAGCTATACTTTCCTGTGTTGGAATGTGGGCTCTAAGTTCAATTATTCCTGGAGGAGATAAGCTCCTTCGATTTTTTGTCACTGTTGTTTTGATATGGAATTTATTCCTTTTTGTTTCCATTCCTCTGTGATTGTTTCTAGGTCTACCCCGTACAAAGCTTCTTCTATTGCATCTTCCTCTAGTGTTTCCTCTGATTCTACTGGTAGCATTTATGTATCCTCTAGCAACTACTCTTTACCTCTGTTGGTATTACATGTGTCACTTCCATCTTGATTGATGTCTTCTCGGTGTATTTCTTCCTCTCCTGCTTCATCTGCTATCATTTCATTAGGATCCCTTTGTTTTTTATTTTTGTTCAGTACCTTGAACTGATTTTAGCTTGCTTCTTTGTATAGGTTCTTCTTGGGGATATCTTTCTTCCTATTATTCTTGTTCCTGGAGATCACTTTGGTGATCCCTTCCCTATCTTTTTTTTTATTTGCTTGCTCTTGCGTTTGGGGGGTTTTACTCATGGGACAGTCTCAGAAGAGGTGCCCGTGCTCATGACACTTCCTGCATCGAAAATGGATTTGTTCATAGTCTATACTTTGCAGCCAGACTTCATCCTTGAAGATTAGTTTGATTGCTTCTAGAAGAGCCCCAGAGACGTCTGTGTAAACATAGATTCGGGTGCAGGAGACATAGTGACCTGTTCTGGTGCCTTTAAACATTTTGATGTCCTCCCCCATCTATTCCCAAATACCTTTTAAGATTGAACGAGCCCAATAATCAGTTGGTAAGGAGTAGAAGTGTACCTAGACTGGAACCCAATTGAAATCCACTTTTTCGGGTGTGAAGTTCTCCCTTGAAAATCTCATGTATAAACAGGCTGAGTTATAGAAATAGGGTCCTCCTTCAAAAAATGTGTCTCTCTCTTCTAGGAGGTCAAAGATGACTTTAAAAAATCCTTTGGAGCCTAGCTGAAGTCTGATCTCCCATTTGGGTGTCCATTTGTTATGGATCCACCAATTCAATTCTCTTTATGTTGGCCATATTCCCATGAACTTGCATATGACCACATGTTCCTGCATGTATTCTCTGTATTCAGCTACCCCGGGTCCTGGATTTCCAGTTCTGGGATTACAGTTGTTCTTTCCCTTGTTTGCCCAAGAATCCTTGGTTGATCTTTTCACAATGTCTTCGTTCCTTTTTGGCAGCTCGTTTTGTTGTGGATTCATAGTTTCTTCTTTGTCAGAGCTTCCTCTTGGTGGCATATAGAAGGCAGAGTTGGAGGAAAACTTTGTGAAGAATGAAGCTTGTTCTGGTAGTCATCCAGATACCATATCCTTGAAGGAACGAGCGCCAAGTTGGTGAAGTGGATCCGCCATGGCGAGCAGGGCCCTGTAGGCTAGAACCAGAGGCACCTCGAGGAGATCGCGGAGCTCACAAAAACCCTAGCACGCAGATACAAACCCTAGCGCACAGTTATTTGATGTCTTCTACCTCTCGCTCCTCACATATTAGTCTTCTATGATTTAGAAAGTTACTTACATCTTATCTAATATTGAAATGACTAGTATTTTGTAGTTTTTATTTTACTTTTGCTTTTATTGTTTTCATTTTCTTTCTTTAAACTCCTCACCTAGTTGTTTCTCATTTTGTGTATTAGCTTCTCCTACTTGCTAAGATCAAATTCTGATATCGTTATTGAATTAAAGTGTTATCATTCACTTTTGTTAATGTCATGTCTTACTACAGTGAATAATTGCCTATATCTGACCTTATATATTATTTTCTTATTGAAAATTAAGTAATTGATTATAAGGAATACCCCTTGTGATGCAGAGGAGGTCAACCATAGCACCTAAAGCAAGAGGACTCCTTAGTCCTCAGTGAATGCATATTCATTTCATTCATATGTGGGGATGATTTGAGTACCAACAACTAGGAGACAAGAAAATTCCTCACATTGTAGGTGGAGAAATTCGGTGGCATCCTTGCTTATTTAGCCTGGTGATTGGGTTGAGACCATGGTAAAGCCTGTTATTACATGTTTATTATGTTGGCCTAGTGATCCAAGATGGATTACTATAAAATTTTAGTTTCTATTGATGAGAATAAGGTGGTTTAGCCTTGGGATGCCCTAGTTGGTTCTTTTGGTTTGAGTCACACATTCATGCTCGAAATATGGCATGGGGGTGAATGGATAAAGAGAGATTTGGCTCAGCTATTCAATGGTTGGATCGAACGTGGTAGTCCCATCCCTGGTTTGGATTTTGCATCATCAATATGAGGTTATTTCTCCTTCTATTTCTATGAGTATTATACTGGTTTATATGTGGATCATATGGTTGTGATTTCCTTAGTATTTCTATTGCTATTATGTCACTTATGTATATGTTTTATGGCAGTGCCTATGTATGGTTGTCATCATGTTTTTACTTGTAAATGAATGAACAATGTATTTATGACCTAATAGATGATAATGCAGCAAATGATATAAGGGAACAATGCTTCATAGTGATTCTCAGATAAGTATGAGACCCCTATGCTTAAATTTGTTGTTTAGACATGTAGATTACATATTTGTTATATGTTTGACGAAATGCCTATCGTGGCTAGTAGGGGTCTGGTTAAGGGCTTGTTCAAGTATTTGCATTTACATCATTGTTTCCTTGTTATCTTTTTGTTCTAAATGCGTCATTCAATTCTGGGCAATGACCTGGGCTCTCGGCTTGAAAAAAGTGGCTCAAATCTCGGGGACGTTGGCACATCACTGAGCAAAATAGTCCTTGGACGCTGGCATGCCTTGTCATGAGAGTATCCAGAGCCTCCTGGACGCCATTAGGCCCATAGCATGGGAGCGTCCAGAGGTCAAGTGGTCTAAAATCTCAGTGGGACCCAGGGGCTAGCTACCTAAGTGGTTGTGATGGTTCCTAGGAGTCTTGTAGCTGATGTGGAAGGTTTGTATGTTGTGTTTCCATCTGTTCCACTTCCTTATGGTCACCTAAGAGGTTGAATCCAATCGTAGTAGCCTCTCGTCACATGTTTACCATGGTTGGTCGGTTACTTGAGTAGATGTGGGAGGAGTGTGTTACACCTAACTCTCCCATAGCATGGGTATGCATACATCCGGGGACTTTTCTCCTCAGACATGTGCCTGTGACTCCGAGATTTGTGCCACTTTTTCAGGCCCAGAGCCTAGGTCACCACATAGAACTCATTGACAATTCCGTAAATGAATTTACACAACATAACAATGATGTATTTACAAAAATAATGACAAGGTCTAGACTGGACCCCTACAAGCCATGACATGCATTTCATCAAACATGTCACAAATATGTAATCTACGGGTTTAAATAATAGATCCAAGCATAGGGGTCCCATACCTATTTGAGAATCAATAAGAAGAATTTTTCCCTTATATAATTAGTTGCATTATCATCTATTAGGTCGTAGATACATTGTTCATTCATTTACAAATTAAAACATGAGGAGAGCCATACCTCATCATTATCATAATTCATGCTTATAACCAGGATAATAACAGTGGAAATATCAAGGATACATCAACCATAGAATCCACATATAAGCCAATACATTTATACATAAAACGTCAATGAAAGAACCTATTAGTAATGAATGCAAAAGCCAACCTGGGAAGGGGACTACCAGGTTCCACCCGAGCATAGAATGGCTAGGCCACTTCTCTCTTCAACCATTCACCCCAATGTCATATTCCATGCATGAATGTGGGACTCGAATCAAAATAACCAACTAGGGCATCCTGAGGCTAAGCCACCTCACCCTCATCAATAAAAACTAGGTTTTACCGCAATCCACACTGGATCACTAGGCTAAACAACCATGTATGCCATCGGATTTATCCACCTACACAGTGAGGCATTTTCTTGTCTCCTAATCTCTCAAGCTTTACTGCAATCCACACTAGATCACTAGGCCCTAAACCGAGACCCACTCTCTAGGATTTAACACATATCCCATCCCTGGATTACTAAGCGTGATGGAGAGCACCCACCTCTAGGATTTACCGTATATCCTGCCATTCACCAATCGAGGATTCCTAAGCCCACTAAGGAAACACATAATCTGACTTTACCGTAACCCACAGTCTAGTTTAGGGGTTACTAGGCCATGTGTTCTATTATTCAGAGACCCACCTCACTCAACTTCAAATCCATCTAGCAATCCAACTCAACCAAAACATGAGAACCCCATCACACCATGACTATCGGGAAATGGAAAGGCTTGGCTAAAAACACTATCCCACCTAGCAAAACCCATGCCATAACAACAAAGAACCACAAGTAATACCATGCATGTCAAATATAGCAAGGAAAACATGCATGCAAATCGATACCTGCAAAGAATCCTATTGTAGCTACTTGATCCTGCTCTTCCTTGCTTTCTCCTTCCTTCCTCATTCCTTCTTTGTCTTTCTTGATCTAATGCCCAAGTGCTCCAAGAAAACTCTATGTGTCAAATATTGAGAGAGAGAGAGAGAGAGACAATAATGAGAGAGCTCCAAAATTGAACTGACAAGAGGTACCAATTGATCCTCAAAAGCCTTTTTTTCAATTAGGCCTCTATTTTCTTCATTTTCCTCCTCACATACAACCTGTGACCTTTCACCTCCCTTTTCTCCTAATTTCCATTATTTTCATAAATAAATGTGCCAAAAATGTCATTTTTCCTTTCCATAGCCTTTGTCATTGCCTTTGCCAATTTCCTTGGCGATAATAAACCAATGAACACCCACACTAGGATTTCTTGCCCAACATTCAACTTGGAATAAGTATCCCATCAACCATGGTTATTATTTTTCCTTTATTAACTTTTATTACATGGAATTTTCACCAAGGTTGTTACATGGCAGTCCATTGGTTAATATTTGAACCTTGCCCTTCTCCTCCTTGAGGTAAGGCACATATCTCAACAGCTCCAAAAAACTGCTAGTATACTCATCATCTATCATGGAACCCATCTGCAACTCATAAAACTCCTTAGCTCTGTCATCATAGTACCTTTACGACAAATACTTCTTCTTGAAGAGCCTCTCAAACTCAGTCCAAGTCAATTCATCCTCCTGAATATCTTTAACATCCTTCACATCCTCCCACCAGATATTTGCTTTCCCTTTAAGACGGAAAGTGGCTATATTTGATTTCATGTTCTCTGTATAGCTATGCAATCGAAAGACTAAATTCAACCCAAGAAACCATGCCTCAGCATCTCCTAACTTCTTCATCTCTCCATCGAATGTAGGTGGCTTTTCTCTCTTAATATCATCTAGAAAATATCCCTTTTCACTCCTCATGTAAGGATGATAATGATGACAATCATAATGCCTGTCAGAACCAAAACTAGAATAGTACTTGTGCCTTTCACCCCTCCTATATAGAGTGTCCAAGAACCTACCATCTCTAATTGTGTCCTCTCTATCTGACATGTACTCACCATGAGACTTTTTGTCATATGCCCCATTAGTTTTGTCCTCCTTCTCATGGCTGATCTGAAGTGGTCCCGTCACTGCAATTATGACAAACTCTAAAGTATCATTGCATTTAACTCTGCTTGTTTCTCTTGTTCCTGTATGATTTTGCCATTGTCTTCCTTACAACTCTGTATTTCAACCTTTAAGCTTCTCAGTGTGTCTGCCAAATCATAAGAGTGCCCAAGACTGCATTACTCATTCGATATATAGGGAGAGTCTCGGGAACTATGGTCTACCATCTTGCTAGTCATCTTTGATATTATGTTAGCTAAACCAAATCACAATGAACCAACATACCTTAGCATAATTATAGGAGGATACCTCATCTACAAGATCAAAAAGTTAGTGTATGTTGCGGGAAATTATCCCCTAAGGTTCTTGGGTGAAACCTTAGCAGACGGAAAATTATCTAAGTTAAGAAACACACACACACACAACCGTTTATGCTATAAATAACTACTTCTAGGGT
>APFE030944801.1:24225-41113 GCA_000404065.3 Pinus taeda
GGTGCTGCAAACTATATTTTGGGCATGGAAATTAAAAGAGATCGGGAAAAGATGAAGCTCTGGTTAAACCAGAGGAAGTATGTCGAGACAATATTGCAGAGGTTTAACATGTAGGATAGTAAACCGGTGAAGGTTCCTATTCATGTAGGTTTGAGGTTATCTATTGAACAGTGTCCCAAGACACAAGAAGAGGAAGAGGACATGTCCCATGTTCCATATGCAAGTGCAATTGGTAGCTTGATGTATGCAATGGTCTGTAATAGACCAGATGTTACACATGCAGTGGGAGTATTGAGCAGGTTTATGTCAAAACCAGGGAAGGAGCATTGGACAGTAGTGAAGTGGGTTTTCAGGTATTTGCATGGCACTAGAGATTATGGTTTGTGCTACCAAGGAAGACCAAAATTGGACAGAGTGTTGGATATTCATGGCTTTGTTGATGCAGACTGGGCTAGAGATCTGGATCAGAGAAGATATACAAGTGGGTATGTGTTTAACCTATTTGGAAGTGCAGTTAGTTGGATGTGTAAGAAATAATCTGTAGTGACACTATCAACGATAGAGGCAGAATACATGGTAGCCACTCATGCAAGTAAGGAAGCAATTTGGTTGTAGAGATTGTGGTCAAGTATGGGGTTAGTACAGGAAACTATAAGGATAGAATGTGATAGCCAAAGTTCAATTTTCTTGGCAAAAAACCCCACATATCATTCAAAGACAAAGCACATTGATGTTCAATATCACTTTGTGAGGGATATGATAGAAGACAAAAAGGTGTTGCTAGTAAAGGTTGACACTTTGAAGAATATTGTAGATACATTGACAAAATATGTGAGCTTTGAGAATTTCTCTTGGTGCAGAGAGACAATGGGTGTTTCAGGGCTGGAAAAATTACTAAGCTCTATTGTGGCCTCCTGTGTAGAAAACAACAAGTGAGAGAATGTTGGGTTGTGATATATTCTTTCCACGACTAGCCCGCGTAGTTAGCCGGGAGTTAGAGGGGGGGTCACATGGGGTTCAAGGCATACCAATAACCCCACTTTATGGGAATTTTGGTTTTGGAACCTATGTTAGGTTGGGCAGACCCACCTATGGTTTTGTGCATGATTTTCACACATGTTTTTTGGACGCGATGGTTTTCAGTCCATGGTATTGGACGCGATGATTTTCGGTCCATGGTATTGGACGCGATGATTTATGGTCCATGGTATTGGATGCTTCAGAATGTATAAATATGTATTGTAACATTGAAAGGAACATAATGAAAAATCAATCTGGTAGTCCGGTTTTGGGATCCAAGGGAAAATCTCTGTGTATATGTGTTTTATGTGTTATGCTCTCACATTGTTTATTTTCTGTGTTTTAGAATTCGTATGTAGGTAATTTCTATACGGGGTTAAAACCTACACGACGAAGATAATTTTTAAATTCATTTGAAGCGTATTCTTTTCTATTATTAGTGTGAATAGAGCTAATTTAAATATTTCATCATTTTCAATCCATGCATGAAAGTTCTTGAATGTTTGAAAAACATGAAATTTGTTCTTCAATAAGTAAACCCAACACATTCAGGTGTAGTAATCAAAAAATGTCATCATATATTTGTTTCCATTTGTAAAAGGAATAGGCATTGGACCACATAAATCTGAATGAATGAGTTCAATTTTTCTATGTGCTCTGGAATGTGTATCATGAAGAGACTGTTTTCTAAGATTTCCTAGAAAACAAGCATCACATGCTTAAGTTTCCTAGGAATTATAGTCAAACTAGTAACACCATTTTTCTTCAACAAGCAAAGGCTATCATATTTCAAGTGTCCAAATATAGCATGCCATAAAATACTTGATGGAAATGTACCTTCATCATAATGAGAACTGTATGAGAAGTTTTGTGCATGAGTAGAGGTACCCTACAGCTTCAGAAGTCTTTCTTATTTTATCCTTGTCATGACAAGGGAGCGATATGATGTTTTTCTGACCTCAAGCTTTCCATCAAACATATGAATGGATTTTCCTTGCTGGCGAATGTGGACCAAAGACAACAAGTTTATCCTCAACTCTGGGAGATATAAAACATCATGCAGAAGAAAGTCTGGAAGACCAAGCAATTTGAGCCTGATTGTGCAAAGCCCTGATGGCTTGAGTTTTGATTTTTCTACAAAGTATACTGCTCCATCAACATTTTCAATAAATTTTAAAAAAAAATATCTTCTAAAAGTCATGTGGCAAGTTTCCCCTGAATCAAGCAACCAATCATTCTTCCAAGAAGTAAGTGAAGCATTAAACAAGTCCTCAGTTGCTCCAATATTACAATGTCACACAACATAGTGAGCAGATTCAGGTTCTTTACCTTTGTCTTTGTCATAGTTTGTACCTTTGACTTCATTTCTTTCCTTCTCAATTCTATCCCAAGGCATATTACATGTAGATGCATCATGACCATATCTATTTCAACGTATGCAATGAAGATCAGACTTTTCTCCTTGAAAATGTTTGCCCCCCCGGCTCTAAAATTTCTTCCTCCTTTTCCTCTTCGACCGCCTCTTCCTCTAGAAGAAGCTTGAGCATGATTCTTCTCTCTATGTGCAATACACACAAATTATTTAGAAGACTAAGGAGTTGTCTTCTTCCCAAAAGCCTTCTCTCTCTTAACAAAGTTCTTCTCAAGGGTGTCAAAGGTAATCTCCTTGAGGTTTCCACTTTCTTGCAATGACTCAAAATAATTTGAATAAGTGGGATATAGTGCCTTGACATAAGCTATGAGAGGAATGTCTATTTGAACACTAGTGGTTTTCATATCATGCATAATAGATCTTAATTTTGATGCTAAAGCAAAAGGATCATCATTTTTCAATTCAAGACTAAACAATTTAATCAGCAATTGGAAAACTTCAAGTTCAAAGTGTGAGTCATAGAGTTCCTTCAACTTCTGTAAGGCTTCAAAAGCATTTGAAAATGGTGAAATATGGTGACTCACCTCTTCATTTACAGATGCTGCAAACAAGGAATAAGCCTTGTTGTTCTTATTTTCCCAAATAGCGATCTCCTTATCTGAGATGGGCTTTGTAGGTTCATTATATCCTTCTCCTACACAAAATCTTTTCCACAACTCATTGAAAATGAGAGTGTGTTTTATCTTTTGCGACCATTCTGGATAGTTCTCTTTCCCAGAGAAGACTACTCCAACAATTGATATTAGTGAATGCATTTTAAATGTTGTGTACTATGTAAAATATACTCTGTTGGAAATATATTGTGAAAAAAATCACTTGTGGTGGTAAACAAAATTAGTTCTAGGGGCAAAAATGCACTTCTGGTGTAAAAAAAATGCACTTTGATATATGGTATAGAGTATTACTTGGGGGAGTTTTTATAAGTGGGAGGTTGTATATGGGGGAGGGGTATGTGGGGTAGGGAGTATATTGGGGGAGGTAGAGAGCGTAGAAAGTGTGATATGGAGAGATCATAGACAACGTATAGGGGACAATGTAGGACAACATAGACAATGTAATGGGCCAACGTATTATATGAATGGAAGCAATATTACAATGTGGTATGGGTGGTATTGCAACATAATATTCGTAATATGAATTGGGAAAGAAGTATTATATTTCGCATATATATATATAATATATATATATATAATATATATAATATATATATATAGATATAGTAATACACGTTATATTCAACGACAACATGTTTGTAACCATGGAATTCCATCTCATCGTAGTTTTCTGTTAAATAAAAATTCACCATCCAGAGACTCGGCCAGCCAATATTCATATTGGAATGAACCAACACCCCCTGCTTCTATACCAAACCAATAATGTGACATGAATAATTCCTTGTTGTTTCTCCTCGTTAATAGTGTCAAGAAGATACTGTATGGCTATGTCAATGCTACAACAACTCTCAATATTATATTCATCACTCCGAGAGTGCAATATGGGAGCAACCACATTTAAAAAAAATTGAAACACAATGTGAGGGAGCTTTCAGCATGACACTCGAACATAATATGGGCAGACAACGTTTGGAGTTATGGCATACGGGAGAAAACACATGAAATGGGAGTGATGGTATATGGTATGGGAGTGTTTATGGTATGGTGTAGTGTTCCAACCAAGAAAGAAAATGTATATGACATTGTATTCAACTGCACATAAAACTGGAGCAGATTTAAATAAGTCAGAGCCAATAACTCACAACAGTAGAGGGGAGGCCAGTTAGAGGGGAACAAGAGGCCGAGAGCTGAGACAAACAGTGCAACTAGAGTAGTGCAGGTAAGAGAGCCCTCTCTAGGCTCTAAGTGCTAGATTCTGGCCTAAAGCATTTTGTGGTTACCTTTGGAATTCCTTTTTCATCCTAGGGAAATCACAGAGTGCTAACATCCCTTATGGATTTTTCCTTGTTCATTGAACCTAAATTCTCTATGTGTGATCCTTTTCTTGGATTTATTCAATTGCGCATTTGGTTTATGTTCTATTTACAATTGCTTAACTATTATTGCAAAAAAAAAAATAAGATTTGGAATAAGTAATTGTTACAACATAGAACATCAAAAATTCAACACATTTCAGGTACGAGTGCCCCACCTTTTGATAGAGCTCACAATAGAGAAAATATTGAAAATACCTATAATAAGAATCAAGATAACATTATATACTGTTAAAATAGAGTAAAACTAATTGGGAGATACCTTGATAGAGCAAGGTACTTTCAAGTACTTTTAGAACATAGCTAAATCTGTATATAAAAATGTTGTAACATAAATATTAGATACTCTAATATAAATTTCAATATTTCTTATTGTAATTCCAAAAAAATTTTCCTAGACTATGTCTCAAAGTTTTGAGCATTTTTATCAAGTGACAAACTACAATTTCAGTTCAATCCCACTAAAGGACAAATAGATACTATAAATAAACTTTCTTGATATGAAATGAAAAATGTGAATTAAGGAGATACACATGTATGCTTACCATTAATGATTTCATTTGGTATCAATAATCTTTGTGTTTTATGGAGCACCTGGCGTGGATAAAAATTCACACCTTGAAGAATATGATTGCCTCTACCAATAACATCCACATGATTTTCAAATATTATTACCCAATAGAAAGTTACACCAATCTTCACATCTACTGAACAATTCAAAACTTGCATAGGATATGGATATTTCAATGACTCTTCTTTAGATATACCAAGCAAATTTCTGTAATAAATATAGAAAGATATGCCTTCCTATCTGGTAAAATCAAATTGATTTGTGTTGCATACCATAAGTCAATCCATTTGAATGAATTTTGTTTTACTAATCTTAATAAAACAACCATCTCTAAATAAGGGAGTCACATCTAAATTGGATCCCATGAAATATCACCGCTTGATGACTGTAGTGCACTTTTTTGTGTGGTATTCATCTGACACACTCAAATATAATTGTGATTTTACTTTAGACAATGAAGGATGGTGCAAGATGAGCTTCCCACTTTCATCTGCATACACCATTTGAATAGGTAGAACATCATCCACACTATGTGTCCATGTGCACTAGTACCAATAATGTAAAGAATTGGATCAAGGAAATAGGCATGTCAACTCTACATTTCCTATGTGGGACTCATCAATAAATTTTCAGATAATGATATCTTCTAAATATTTTTCTTCTATAAGAAGAGAAAATATATCAACCATTGGAGCCTTGCCCCTAACATACCATATATATGAGCGACATCTAAGTTCATAAGGCTTTCTTGTATTATTAAGTTGGACATGGGCATAATTCCCACTGCACTCTACTTCATAAACACTACAATGATAATTTTTAGCAATTTTATATAATCTTTGAGAATTTCATCATTATGTAGCTAATTGGTACTTCATTTGCCTTTGTTTTTCTCATCTAACATCTTATTTGGTGAGTATTTGAAATGATTCTTCCACAACTATTTTAGGAAACGGATTTCATTATTTATGTGGCAATGGATTGTATTTTGTACTAAACATGATTGATTCTATAAACTTTTGTAATCTGTAGTAATGAAAATATGCCCAAATGGGCTATATAGGTTACATATGAGATCTTTGAATTGGAAACCAATAATGGGTAAAGAAATGAATTTCTTTATGCATGATATAAATGGTATACTAACCTTTAATATAATCTTCAATTTCATTTCTCCTTGCATTAGATACGATTCCTGCATAAAACAAATTGAGTCCTAAAAAAATTCTGCAATAAAATATAGCTAGCATTGTTAGAAAAAAAGCACAATGAAAATTAAAAAAGAAATGTAACAAAGTTTTTTGAGTTGTTTTCTTCAACAAACCTGGATAAAAGTCATGAGAATCTTTAATATAAGAACATATAAAACAAACATCATCATTCTGAAAATTAATTTAAATGTCTCTTACCAATGAGTGCCATCATCTCATAATCCCTTTTGGTTTGATATGGAATCACATATGATATTAGATCAATTTTCGGTCTAGTCTAGTCATAAGAGGTCAAGCAAGGAAAAAAATCTAGAGAATTTGATATTGTTTGATAAAAAAAATTGAGCCTTAAGAGATTTATGCCTAAAATATATCCATACTGGTTAGAAAAAAATTACACAATGGAAATTATGACAGAAATGTAATAGAGATTTTCCAATAGTTTTCTTCAACAAACCTAGATAAACGTTATGAGAATATGAAACATAAGCATATATAAAACAAAAAATTATCATTATGCAAATAAATTTAAATTTATCTTACCCATTACTACCATAATCTTGCAATCCCTTATAGTTTGATCTAGAATTTCATTTGATATGGTTTGATCTGGAATGGTATCCTAAATTCAACTAAGGAGATTGTGAGGGAGGTAACAAAGACAAGATGAGAGTAGGGAAGACCAAAAGTTGAACTTCAGCTGGTTAAGTCAAAATAGACTGAAAATAACCCACCAAATGAAAATTCAAATTTGTTAGTTAACCTCATATCGTTATACGTGCACACAACACTAGTTAAACCAACATTGTAAATCATGTGACCAGGAAAGATTTTTGGTGGGATGATGAGTTTGACTAATTTTTAGATTAATTCTCCTAATCATAGATTAATTAATTTTAAATATTTTTCTTATTTAGGATACATTTCGGGTTGCCTTGATTTTTATGCACTCCCAAACATACCCACTCACATATATCTCCACTTTGAAGGGTTGTTGCAAGTTTGGTAATGCCAGAATTTTTGCTTGAAATATCTTCTTCTTTAGCTCCTCAAAGGCCCTCTACTAACCCTTCCCCACTAGAAACTATTTCCACTTGATATTATGGCATGGAGTGGTGCTACTACCATTGAAAATGGGGCTATGAATTTCCTCAGGCACTGTGCAACCCAAAAAACATTCCTAACCTCAGAAACAGTAGTAGGCATCAACCATTTCATGATGGCCTCTATCTTAGTAGGATCTACTTTAGCTCTCCTCCACCTATCACATACCTTAGATACACCAAATATTACTATGAAAACTCACATGTCTTTAGATTTTCTAGTAGTTGTTGCTTCTTTAATGTCTCTAACACCTACATCAAATGTGAGATGTGCTCTTTCCATGTAGTACTATATACCTGTATATCATCCAAATAGACATTAAAAAATGAATTTATAAAAGGGCTTAGTGTATCATTCGTTAACCTCATAAACGTACTTGGTGCATTGCATAGGCCAAAATGGCATGACTATCAATTTATAAAGACCTTACTTGGTTTTGAAGGCAGTGTTCTAGGTATCTTATTATTTGAATTGAACCTATTGATACCAATAGTTTAGGTCCACCATGGTGAAGCATTTTCATTGTCACAACTAATCCATTAGATCATCGATTATGGGCAAGGGGTACCCATTCTTGAGCATAATTTTGTTCACTGCTCTGTAATCTATACACATTCACCAAGTCCTATCCTTATTTGGCACAATTATGATGGGTGACCCACATGGTGATATACTCTATCAATGACACCTTGTTTCAGTAGTTGTTGCAACTGTATCTTCACCTCGCTTCTATAATAGACTACCTGTACAACCCAATGTTTAGCAATGGAGAGTCCAACAATAGTTGGATCTCGTGCTCCACTTCCCTCTTGGGAGGTATCCCTTTAGGCTCTTGGAACACATCCTTATATGCTTGCAACAACTTTTCCAGTAGTTTTTTTATTTATTTCTTAGTACACCCCTCCAAGGATGCCTTTTCTCTCACTGGCTATGTCCACAAACTTATTTTCTCCTCTATGAAACGAAAAAAAAAAAAAACTTTAAATAACTTCAACTTTGATGAAATTAAAAAATATATATTTATAAATAATCCATAAACATGTGAGAAAATGAAATTTCTACTATTAGAAAAAATAGTACTATGGTAAGTGGTACTACTCAACCATGTTTCAAAGAAGAATGGAACAACACAAATGTAGCTAAGATAATGGGATAAATTTTTACAAAACATTCTTTCGTTTGTAGATGGTGAGAGTTATTTACTAAATTTTTGCACACCATCAATCAATGCATGGAAAGAGAATAGATGGAATAATAAATTAATTCCTTCCTTCCAAAAAGGTATTTAAATAGGGTATAAAATAAAAACATAATCAAAATAGGTAAGAAGTTTAGGCTGATTACTAAAATGGTAAGATATGAATATAGGGACATGATGTTATATTTGGTCTCTAATGTAAACATATTACCAATAAAATCCAAGAAAATGGAATGGATCCCTAGGTTTGTTTGTTTTATATTTTAGCTAAGATCATGGAAATAGAGTCATGGAATAAATTTTCACAAAGAATTATTTAGTTTGTAGATGGTGAAACCTATAGACTAAATTTTGGCACACTCTCCATCAATGTAAACATATTACCAATGAAATATGAGGAAATGACAGGGATACCTAGGTTTGTTTTTTTTTCTCTCCCATTTAGTTGCATCTTAAAGACTAGTTCAAAATATACCCCATCAATAGAATATAAAATGTTGAAGTAAGCCTCATAAGAGAAAAATCAATAATCAAATATAAATTCATGTAAATCATGATTTAAAATGATATATATTTGGTGCTACTAGGAATCAAATGGGAATATGATAATGATGAAATCATTGAATTAAAAAGAAGAAAGATGTCTTTTGAAGTTGAGGGAACCTATAATTAAAAATCAATTGATATATATCAATTAGCTTTTACTTGATTCATATTCTTAAGTTTGGTTTTATTAGCACTTAAAAACATCATGGTACAGATAAATGTTATCCAATTTTTATGGATTTGATCCAAGGAGGATAAGAAATTATACCGCGTCTCCTAGAAAGAGGATTGTGTTCCCAAGTAGATAAGAGTAATAGTTTTGAAGCATATAGATCCTATGAATACAGAAATTTCAACCAAAATAACTTGGAGAATAATATTGGAGCCAAAATACCTAAGGTGAAATCCCTAGAATATGAAGAGTTAAGATCCATATTGAATATGAATAATTTTTCAAGAATCAACAATTTATATCATCTTAGTCAAGTGATTTTTAATTTATGATTAAAAAATTGGATTTTTTGGAGTGGAAAGGTAAAACTATGGGAGGACTCTTGGAATGGGCATACTCCTTTCAATTCCTTTGAGGATCTACTAGATGTTAGAGAAGAAACTATTCAATGTGATTGTTCTTTGATTTATTTGTATTGGTAACTAAGTGAATCCTCTAAGTCTTTTAGATTTTGGTGTGATTTAATCCAATTATAAATGGAAATCTCAAAGAACAAATAAAAAATTATTAGGAATCGTTTGATGTAAAGGTTTGTACTCTAAATGAGTGAAGAAGGCATTTCAAGATTAGGATCATCTTTAGTGTTGGGCATTGGAATTGGCACCTTTCTCGCCATCATTTCCTCACCTTTTAAAACATATATACCCTTATAATCACATTTTGTTACTCCATTGATTTTCATTTTTACCAATGTATCCTACATCTTCATGTAATGTTTCTTGTAAATTGATCGGAGGTTAACTGTTTTGGGTAAAATTACTAATGAAAATGACAAGGAGGATGTTTCAAGATGACTTGGCTTGTTGGGATTTTTCTATTACCTTGTTAGGCGATGCAATGATGTTTCTCCAAGATTTTGTATTTATGACACTCCAAGGCAAGTTCTGTTGTTGTTCGTGTTGTGGTGTTGATACTTAGTTTCATGATATTTTGTTTTAAGATAATCTATTTTCTCGATGAAAATACAGGGAGTTAACATCGGAGTTGTTACTGAGTCAATTCAACCAAGACCATTGTTCTAACAAGGATCAAACCACCATTTGATTATATAACCAACTTGATTGTGACAATTATGATTCCTTGTTGTTGGCTTCTCGCTAAATGAAGGCATTGTTACAACACTTTCTTTATTTTGAAAAATTAATTGTAATATCATTAGAGAAATTTTGAGGTCTAAAATGGGCCTCCTAAGGAATTTTATAAAATAGTAGTGGAAATAATAAGATAAGATTTGATTACGTCATCAAATTTTAGAGGGAAAAAAGAAAAAACTACTTTTTCAACTCGTAATTTCAACTTCTCTCCCTATGCTTTTACTCAAAATTTGAGTGGGAGAACTTGTTGGATCAAAAATTGAATTCCCCATCGAAGGAGTACTCATGTTGCATACATTTAAGGGACCTTGCTACGCGAAAAATTCAAAATACATGAAAAATGTGTTATGCAACCAACTCACAAAATAGAAGAAAAATAGATCAACAACTTGAGAAATAGCCACTTCGAGGGTGAAAACTCCTTTACATTACATAAATGAACAATTCTTGGATGATTCAAATGATAAGACATCCTTGATATATATAGGAGTCTAAGGGGTAACAATATAATTAGAGCCTACACAACAATAATAAGGGCACAACAATAACAATAATGGGCTTCAATTGGGGTCATTTTTGTTGCAATATGGAAAGAAGTGTTATACGACCATTCAACTAGAGGTAACCACTTGGTCCATTGTGTTTGTTTACTGAATACAAAGAAACAAAGATATCCTTCCAAATATTTGTTCACTATCTCAGTTTTCCTATCAGATTAAGGATGATAAGATGAGCTATGAGCTAATTGAGTACCAAGAGAAGAAAATAATTTCATCCAAAGTTTCTAGTGAAAATGGAATCTCCGTCACTTACAATAATCTTTTGGTTTCCATGTAGCTTTTGAATTGTTTCCATAAATTCAGTAGCAACTATACTGACTTTAAAAGGATGAGATAATGTGTAAAAGTGTGCATACTTGGTAAGTATATCAACTACTACCATGATGAAACTCTTTCCTTTAAAATTGGGTAAACCTATGATCAATTCCATTAAGATCTCCTCCCAACACTCACTTGGAATGCCTAAAGGTTGTAACAAACCTGAGGTGTTAATTGTATCAACTTTATTTTGCTGGAAAACCAAACATTTTGCCACAAAACTCTAAATATTAGATTTAAGGCCATTCCAAAAAAAATCCTTCTCGACCCTATGGTAAGTCTTAAAAAATCCTGAGTGCCCTCCTAAGGGTGAGGTGTGCAATTCCAAAAGAATATTTTTCTTGAGTTCGGAATCCTTACAAATATATAAGTGATCTTTGTACCATAATGAATCTTTTTTCCAGCTAAATGTATCAGATGTACTAGGATCTTGCTACATCTTTTAAATGAGTGTCTAGACCACTTCATCATCCTTCCATTCATCCCTTGCTTCAATTATCCAATCAGGTTAGATAATAAGAATGGCACAAAGAAATGCTTCCACATACTTATCCTTTCTTGAGAGTGCATCTGAAACACCATTTTTCTTCCTTTTTGTATGTGATTTCAAGGTCATAACCTAACATATTTGTGACCCATTTTTGTTTCTATTCTGAATATAATATTTGTTCCAAAAATTATTTGAGACTATCATGATTTTTTTTTACCTTGAAGTGTCTTCCCATTAGGTAAGGTCGCCATTGCTTCAATGCATTTAGTATTTCCAACATTTCCTTCTCATAAATAGGTTTGTGTAAATAATTTTATTTGATTGTACGACTTTCAAAAGAAATGGGTCTTCCTTCTTTCATTAAGACAACACCAATTCCATTTCCTAAGGCATCAAATTCAATAATAAAGGTTTTTGTAAAGTCTGGTGTAGCTAAGATAGGTGCTTGGCACATTGCCTCTTTAAGATGTTCAAAGGCCTTAATTTCTTCTGGAGTCTAAGAAAATGCATCTTTATTTAGTAATTTTGTTAGAGGTGCTTCTATTCTCCCATAATTCTTAAAAAACATGTGATAATACCCTGTCAACCTGAGAAATCCTCGAAGATGCTTTATGTTTGTGGGGATTTTCCATTCCTTAATGACTTTAATTTTGTTAGGGCCTACCTTAACACCCTCACGAGATACAATATGACCCAAATATTCCACCTCCTATACTCCAAAGAAATATTTGAAGGTTTTTTCATATAATTGTTTCTCCTCCAATAGTTTGAGCACCCTATCAACATGTTGAACATGATCCTTCCAAGATTTTTTGTAGATTAGTATATAATCAAAAAAGACTAACACAAATTTTCTAAGGAAGGGTTTGAAAATGGAATCTATCAAACCTTGAAATGTGGAAGGTGCATTAGTAAGGAAAAAAGGCATGAAAAAAATTCATAATGACACTCATGAGTTTTGAATGTTGTTTTCAGAATGTCTTCCATCTTCATTCTAATTTGATGATATCCTGAACGAAGATCCAACTTAGTGAAGTAAATTTCTCCATGTAATTAGTCCAAAATTTCATCAATGACATGAATGGGAAATTTATCTTCAATAGTGAGCTTATTGAGCTCCTTATAATCTAGACACATACACCATGATCCATCCTTCTTATGCACCAATACTATTGAAGTCGAGAAAGAAATTTGACTAGGTTAAATTATACCAACCTCTAGCATTTCTACAACCACATGTTCAATTTCACTATTTTTCGCATATGGATATCTGTAAGGTTTGATGTTAGCATTGGTGGCTACATTTGCATACTTTTACTCACCCTTTTACCCTTTTTTTTAACCCATTTCACACCAATAGTGGTTAATCGATATCTTAAAATGCACAGGTATACCTCTCGTCATGTATTTATGGATTATTGGTCAATGGAGCATAGTCGTAGGGGATTATTGCCTAAGTGGCATACTAATCCAGTTATTTTTGTAGATTTAAAGGGAGAATGACCAGGACTATGATTCACTGAATGATGCTATCAAATATGGCAACATTATCCTTGAATATTGCCTACAATGATGAATCAATCTTTCGTTTGACACACTATTATCTTTTAACATTCTATTTCGCTCTAAAAACCACCATGTAATTAGAAGCAAACAATGTCATAATTCTAGGTGTTGTATTATTGACAAATTGTACAAAGTAGAGTTGCGGGTTGTGAAAGTTATCGTTGTTAAGAGTCGTTAAGGTTACAGGAGAAATACTCTAACTTTGAGTCTGTAACAACATACTTGTAACATTTCTTTTATCAATGACAAGTTGATCTCGCCATGACCCTGATCAGGGAGTTGGGCCCACTCTCTTGACTAGGTGTTGCTGGATTAGATGTGTGTTAGGTTTGTTTCTATGAGTTTATTATTGTTGTGAATGTGTATCAGTGTGTTGTTATGAATCCTTGTTGTTGTTACTCTTATTTCCATTACAATTATTACTTCTTGTTACTCTCATTTTCTATTAAAATATTGATTGTTGTTACACATTGATGAATTTATAATTAATCTTTAACGTTGGGTAGGGAAACTATGGCCTGCACATATAGTGTGTGATAGCCTTGAAAAAACTAATAGAGCCCTGGGTTGACAATTAAATGTGAATTGGGTGAATTTCATGATTCATACTTGGAGACCAACATTTTAACGTTGTTTCCAGAGAGGCTATCAAAGACACAAAAGTACAACCAAGATTGACCATAGGACCGATCTCTCTTCTGGGGGGGAGGAAGCTTACACCCTGCTCCAACTCCTGAGTATTAGATTGCTTAGTTGTTTGGTTCCTTGTTTTTCTTGTTTTTGTAGGATTATTGTCTCATCCCGGGGAAGGAATCTTTTATCACCTTGCTCCAAGTATAGAGCTTTAGATTGCTTTGTTATTCTTTCATAAGTATTGCTTTCTCATCCTAGGAAGGGAAGTTTTATTTTTTTTGCCTGTTTCAGGACCTAAGCTTGATTTATGTGATTTTCTTATTTTCTTTCTTTTGTTTTCTTTAGGGTCCATTCTCTCATCCTAGGGAAGGAATTCCTTATCGTGCTCCAGGTCTTGAGTTTTTATTTTGTTTGAATGTTTCCCTTTTGTTTCCTTATTGTATGAACATAGACACTTATAAAAGGGGCAAAGGGAGACCCCCAAAAAGAAAATGGGTTGATTTGGGCAAAAAAAGTTACATCCAAGAGATCATATCAAGGGCTGAGTCTGGAGCATCGTCACAAGTTGTTGCTAGGGTAATATCTCATACGATATCTAGAGGACAATCAATTTCACAACTTGAACCTCTTCCAATAGAAGAAGTGCAATTCAGGGAAGAAGAAGTAGCAAGCAGAAGATCTGAGGAACTGCATATTGAAAGTTTAGAGGAAGAATATTTGAGGGAATTCTTGGCACTATTTGATCAAGGAAGTGTTGTTAAAAGACTTCCATCCCCTGTTATAGAACAACTAGAGACAGAACCTGTTGAAATTCCAAGTGAGTATTGGCAGATATGCATGGCACCCACAACTTCTTCAATTGAATTTCCAATTGGATATATCAGAGGTGATGCACTTATGAAGCCTATTCCTTTGACAACACTCCCCAATTTCCATGGTCTTACTTCCGAGGATCTAGACACATTCCTTTTTTATTCTGATGTTGTTTTTCAGGGGTATGATTACATTTTTGATGCTCATAAATTGAAGATATTTCCCACTAATTTGAAAGGAATAAATTTAAGATGGTTTATGGGTTTCGAAGGAAAATCTCTTGCTACATGGGATGATATGAAGACGATTTTCCTCAAGAAATATCATGACTACTGCAAATCCCAGGATGTTAAGGAAGAAATTTTTAAGATTATGCAGAAAGAGGATGAGAATATGGAACATTTTGTGAAACGTTTTCATATAGCTTGCATAGATCAAGCCACAATGACTTAAATAAGAATATCTTGAAGATTATTTTTCTCAAGGCACTGAGGGAGGGATCTGATCAAGTTCTCAAAATTATGCTCAAAAATAAAAGTTGTTAGAATGGTGCGGAACCTAAATGACCATGTAGTGTTCTTCATCCTAAATCCAACGCAACTTGTTTCACGTGAAATAGACACTATATGCTCCCAGAAACATGATCTATTCACTTTGTCAAACATGTAAAAAAATTGCATATGGATGACAAGGATGCTGACTGGGCATCCGTACCACCTAGGTGGCAAGTGGAATATTCTTGGAATATTTCGATGTGGTGGCATCATTTGATTGGCTCATGTGTTATAGTTTTGGCCAATTAGGAGGTGATATGTGGCTAAGCTAGAGGCCACAACATGTCCACCTAATGGTCAATCAAATTTTGTTGGCAAAGATAGGTCGAAGGCTGGGGTAAAACCTGTGACCTCCCGCACAACAACACCAAAGTTTATCATTGCACCCGCATGATGGTTCTTAACTCTCAATGATTGCGGGTTGTATTTAAGTTTTGTTGACTATCAAGTTCAAGGGAGACCACCAGCATAACCGTTGATGACCCTCCCATGTGGTCACCTCATCCACAACCCACAAATGGTTACGTTTATCACCAGCACTAACCGCGAGTCCAAGCATCCATGTGAACGCGCTCTGCTAACCGCGACATTTGTTGGGACCGTCACTTAACTGCCATACCCTAACCATGTCATGTGACTGACAAGGTTGGAATTAGTTGTGACCATGTGGGGGTTATAGGAATTTTTAAAGGTCCTACAATTCACCCACAGCACGGAAAAATTTTCTCCTAGTTAGCACTCTTTGGGGCGAAATTATAGGATCATGTCGAGTTTGGTGCAATTTTTGAAGCGAATAGTGGAGAAACTAGGAGAGGTCATAACTTCTTCAATTTTCAGCCAAATTGGATGCAAAAAGAGGCTAGGTCGCTTTTTTTGGACATTCTAGACTCATTGGAGCATGTTTCCGAAGCATTTGAGCATTGTAAACAAATATTTTTACACTTTTGAGCATAATAGAGAGGCCTAAGCCATTCGAAGATCGACCAAGGAGACGTAGCCTAGGAGGGGTGAACTCCTTTGTCATGTTCCTATTGTAATGAGTTTTTGATGATGTTCTGTACATGTTTCATTTGCAAACATTCATGAATCCTTAAGCGCAATGAAATAATTTTGTTTCTAATCTGAGGAGGATCTTAGCACATCAATCTAATATTCTAAATCGCATCATTTTGGTATCAAAGCTCTATGTTTTCTTTGTGAAAGAATGATTTAATTGTTTGCAAGTTTATGTCATGCTTACAAAGTTAAAACTCAAAAGAGGAGAAGGGAAGTTGGTTGGAAGCCTTGAAGTTGGATCAAGGGGAAGGAGAGCAAGGTTGCCACAATCTCCAACACCAATTTAGCCTCAAGATGCAGTTGAGACTTCAGAGATCATGTCTCATGAAGGAGAACCTACAAACATGACAGAAGGTGAGAAGACCTTCAGAAAGGATTTTTTTGATATCACAGAGATGGTGAAGGAACTCTATGAAGAGAGGAATATTAGGTTGCAAGGACAAAGTTCCAAACCTCCCAAAAGAGAATTATCTTCAGGAGGAGCTAATGGAAATGGAGACAAA
>APFE030944801.1:41854-197301 GCA_000404065.3 Pinus taeda
GGATTGATTTCAATCTTGCAATAAAAAGGAAATTCTACCCTCTAGATTGTATGCGGAAAGCTATCATGAATTGGCAGAACCTTAGACAACTTAAATGTCAAAATGTGAAAGATTACACCTAAGAATTCAGAAAAAGGTCTTTGATGTGAGGTGTAGATTTGTAATCACATGACACATTGTTGAAGTACATAGGGGGTATACATAGTTAGCTTAGGAATACTATCTAAATGTTTAATCCCAATAATCTAGATGATGTGTGTGTGCAAGCCACTCATCTTGAGGCAAGAGCGAAAAAAATCCCAGAAGAAGGTAGTAAAAAGCCATTTAAGGGTAAATAGAAAGAAAATGTTTTCCAAGGAAAGAAAAATGCATGAATTGAAAAGGAAGGAGAGAAAACAATATGTAAACATTGTCCCAGAGAGGGTCATGATGAAGCTCATTGTTGAAAGCTTCATCCTGAAATGAAACCATAGAAATTCAACAACAAACGAAAAGAAAGACAACTATCATCATTCAAGACGATTTGGGATCCAATTCAGGTGACGAAACTAAAATTATAGCCATGGGTATTAAAGGAAAAGGATCCATTACTAGCACTAGTATATCAAATTGTCACACTAGTACTCTAAATGAAGAAACAATGATTGGATTATTTCATGTGAGGGTAATCTCAAAACATACAAAAATCGACACACTTTTTGATAGTGGGTCTCAAGCTAATTTGATATTTGATGACTTAGTCAAGAAACTTAATCTTGAAACCATTTTACATCCCAAGCCATATCCGTTGGGTTGGATATGCAAGGACACAAATCTACAGGTTATAAGAAAATGTATTCTTTGGTTTGCAATCACAACAAACTTCATTAATGAAGTTGAATTAGATGTTGTACCACTTGATATATCAGGAATTTTTTTGGGTAGTCCTTACCTTTATGATAGAAAATAAATCTTCTATCATCATGAAAACAAGTACCAGATGTTCAAGGATGATGTGAAGTATATTGTGAAAGCTCATCACAAGAAACTAAATCTTTCATTAGTTAATGCAGGGCAAATGAAAATACTAGTGAATTCAAGTAAGAATTTAGTGCTTCTTCTGATCAAAACCAATGTTGATATTGATTATGAAGTGTTTGATGGTTGTAATTCAAACTTGAAAACTGATTTGGTTGATGTAGTTAACCATGATGATGAGGTGTTTCAGAAAGAAAAATGATTTCTTTTCAAGTGGAGAATCCAACATGAAATACCATTGCAACAAAAGTGTCTTCTTCCTAAGGTTGACATGCACAGGATGTTAAGAAGGGAAAGTGCAAAAATAACAAAACAAATCCAATGCCTGACTGTGGGGAAAACTCCATAGTTAAGCGCGCTTTAGCCAGAGGAAATTTGGGATGGGTGACCTCTAAGGAAGTCCTAGTTACTAGGTGCAAGCCTCAGAAGTGATGATTGATGCTATGTGATTCATTTCACTAGTTTCAATCCCACTTCTTCACCCTTGTGAGCATCACCCGATGCAATTAGTGTTACGTGAACTATTCAGAAATCATGAGAAATTGGTCAAATACAACTACCTCTAATGGAAATGGTCATAGATGAATGACTTACTTAACACATTTGATCCCAAAAAGAATGTTATATAATATAATGCATTGTAAAAACCCCCAATACTTAATTCAAAAGAGTGAAGGGAACTCTACTTGAATGGTTCATGAGGCACAATACTTGCTAAGGTTTTGCAAATGGGGTAGCAAGCTAAGTGGGCTTGAGTGTGGGGAAAACTCCACATTTAAGTGCGCTTTAGCCAAAGGCAATCTAGGATGGGTGACCTCCCAGGAAGTCCTAGTTACTGGGTGCAAGGCCCAAAAGCGATGATTAACGCTATGTGATTCATTTCACTAGTTTCAATCCCACTTTTTCACCCCTGTGAGCATCACCCGATGCAATGAGTGGTAAGTGGACTATTCAAAAATCATGAGAAATTAGTCAATTATGACTACCTCTCATGGAAATGGTCATAGACGAAAGACTTACTTAATGTAGTTGATCCCAAAAAAAAATGATATCTAAAATCCAAGCATTCTTGAACAAAAGGATCATCTGAAATTTTCCTTTACCATGTGGAGCACCTCTTGTTTTGGCGCCCAGGAAGAATGGTAAGCATTTCATTGAATGGAATTCAAGAAGTGGTTTTCATCAAAGTATAGTTGTTGAAGGAGACATATGGAAGATGACATTCAAAACCAAGAAAGGTTTGTTTGAATGCCTTGTTATGCTTTTTGGTCTTTTCCATGCTCCTACTACTTTCATGCATATGAATAAAGATGTGTTGAAGTCATTTCTAGACATGATAGTCTACTTGGATGAAATTTTCATTTTCAGAAAATTTCATTATGAACATTTCATGTGTGAGAAAAAAATACTTGATGTCATATGTCAAGAATATTTGTTTTTGAAGATGTCAAAGTATATGTTGGATAAAACTTCTCTGATGTACTTGGGCCATGATATTAGAGAAGGTGAGCTAAAGTTAGACCTCTGCAAGATTGATGCCATTA
This sequence comes from Pinus taeda, assembly GCA_000404065.3. Taxonomy (NCBI): domain Eukaryota; kingdom Viridiplantae; phylum Streptophyta; class Pinopsida; order Pinales; family Pinaceae; genus Pinus; species Pinus taeda. The sequence goes on from APFE030944801.1 coordinate 44,416, forward strand.
TGGATTGGTCAATGCTCAAGATAGTCATTTGGATAAGAGGTTTTTTGGGAGCAACCCAATATTGGAGGAAATATTTTGTTAAGTTTTCTTCTATTATAACTTATTTGCATTCTTTGGTAGTTGTGCAAAAGGTCTTCCAGTGGGGAGGCAAACAACAAGAGGCATTTGATGCTTTAAAACAAAAGATCAGTTCAACCTTTATACTTGCTCTTATAAACTTGAAAAAGTCATTTGAGTCTCAGTTTGATGTATGTGACTATGTCGTGGGTGTAATCTTGATGAAATATGGTAAGCCCATTTCATTTCATTCAAAATTTTCAATGGTGCATTGTTTAAATCGTATCGACAAAGACACTTTCATTGGATGGGTTTTCTTCTACTATTCCACTTGGTCAAAAGGTATGAGAAAAGTATAAGAGACAATTTTGTTGATGTAATTTATAGGAATATAGTTTATATAATTACTTTCCTCAAGCATAATTTTGTTTTACATGAAATTTATGTTCAACAAAATCATACTTTCAAGATGTATATTCAAGCTTGAGTAAAAAGAATCAAGTAGAGGAATTTGTATACCATTTTCATCATAATGTGTTGTATCATCTTGGTAAGAAGGACGTTGCTAATGATAGTAGCATGGAAAAAGCCAAAGAGTTCATTTAATGACTCCAAATGGTACATCAAACAGTGCAAGATCAACTTGAAAAGGGAAAAGGCAAGTACAAAGCAAGGCACAACAAGCATCGTGTAGAGCACAAGCACCAAGTCAGTGCCAAATGGATTAAGGTTGGAAACATGAGGGAATTGTACCCTCACTTGCTGGAAAATTGAAAGTGATCTTTTCGGGTCCAAAAGGCTTCTAGTGGGGAGGATTGATTAGGTTCTCAACATTATGCTCAAAAATCAAAGTTGTCAGAATGGTGTGGAACTTGAATGACCACATAGTGCTCATCATCCTAAATTCGGTGCAACTCATTTCACATGAAATAGACACTGTATGCTCCCAGAAACATGATCTCTGCACTTTGTTAAATAGGTAAAAAAATTGCAAATGGATGATAGGGATGTTGACTAGGCATCCGTACCACCTAGGTGGAAAGTGGAATATTCTTGGAATATCTAAATTCGATGGCATCGTTTGATTAGCTCATGTGTTATAGTTTTGGCCAATTAGGAGGTGACATATGGCTAATTCGGAGGCCTCCATGTGTCACCTAATGGTCGATCAAAATTTGTCGGAAAAGACAAGTTGGAGGCCAAGGTCGAAATCATCACCTCCCACACAACAACACCAAGATTTACCATTGCATTCGTATGATGGTTCTTAACTATCAATGGTCGTGGGTTGTATTTAAGTTTTGTTGACCGTTAGGCCGGGGGGAGACTGCCAGTGCAACTATCGATGGTCCTCCCATGTGACCACCTTGTCCACAACCCACAAATAGTTAAGTTCACCGCCAACACTAACTGCAATTCCAAGCATCCATGTGAATGCACTCCACTAACCGTGACATTTGTTGTGATCGTCACTTAACCGCCAGACCCTAACTACATCATGTGACTAGTAGGGTTGGAATTTATTGTGATTGCGTGGGGGTTACAAGACTTTTTAACAGTCCTACAATTTCACCAACCACATGGTGAAATTTTCACCTAATTAGCGCTTTTTGAGGTGAAATTGTAGGATCATGCTCGATTTGGTGCAATTTGTGGAGCGAATAGTGGAGAAACTAGGGGAGGTCATAACTTCTTCAATTTTTGACCAAATTGGATGCAAAAAGAGGCAAGGTGGCCATTTTTGGACATTATAGACTCATTGGAGCATATTTCAGAAGCATTTGAGCATCATAAACACATAGTTTTACACTTTTGAGTATAATAGAGAGGCCGAAGCCTTTGGAAGCTAGACCAAGGAGATGTAGCCTAGGATGGGTGATCCTTTATCATTTTCTTGTTGTAATGAGTTTATGATGATGTTCTATACATGTTTATGTTTCTATTCAGTATCTTAGTTATGGTAAATTTCTCATAAAATTAACATAAAAAATCATTTTTCACTTACAAAAATTCATGAATCCTTAAGCACAATGAAAGCATTTTGTTTCTAATATGAGGAGGATCTTGGCACAACGATATAACATTTTAAATCAGATCAGAATCTCTAGATCTATTGAACATAGTAGGAACATGAGATATATCAAAGGAGGAATTTGATACCATCTGTGAATTATGCATCAAGTATTCACGAGGGGCTGTGAGACAAAGGCAAGGAATTTGAACTCTCAAAACATTCATCGATGGAGTTACAACGACTAAAATTGGGAATATGATGGACAACTTGAGAATCGATATCCTGAGAACATTATCCTTGTAGTTAGACATCTTTCAGGAAAATCAAAAGCAGATGGAAGCAGAGAAGGCCATGTCTATTTTCTGCCTTCAATGCAGGAAGAAGCACCCGTTAAAGGAATGTCCATTCAATTCTATGGGGACTTATGCAATATGTGAATAGAGTCATTCCACGAGCACTTTCCCATCTCTTCCTGGATTGAAGGTAGTCTTTCAGGGAATGAATGAAGAAGTAGAACAACTTTATTTTATGGGATCAAGGAAACCATGGCAACCACAACTGTCAAATATGAATCAAGGTATGCCTCAATACTCGTCTCAGTATTTTAATAATATGAATTTTGGTCAGTAGTCTGTACCTTTTTCACATTCTTGGCCACAATGTTACCAATATCCAATGCCATGGCAACCATGGTATCCTCAATCTGGTCCAAATTCTTCATGGTCCCAGAATTGGCGTGGACCTCCTCCTCCTCCTTTAGGACAATTCTCCCAGCCTATGCCACAACAGTAACTATAATTGTCTGCTAATGCACCGACTAGTAATCCTACTCTTCGTCCTCAATTGCATGTCCAACCCAGTCTGAATTCAAATAATGTAGGGGATCAACATGTTGAGACACTCAACCTCCTTCCATATAGTATTGTCATTATGGAATGTAATGAATTACATCTTCGATCTGGTTGGGTGGTCAATGCTCTGACTTCACCTATAATTGTTGAGCATACTGATGATGAAGACTTAGAACTAGAATAAAGAATGATAGGGGATAAACTAGCACCAACTCCCATAAAGAAACAAACCCCTTCACAAACTATTGTTACTAGAGGGTGTTAGACTGGTCCACCCTGTCTTGAAAGATTATCTTTGAGCAAACAAAGTCCTCATCCTGAATTTAATTTTTTGGGAGAATTGCATAATTTATTCGTTAAAATTCCATTACTTCAGACTATGAAGGACATATTGAGTTATGCTAAGACAATTAAAGAATATTGTTCAAAGAAACCTGGTATAAAACCAAAGGACCCACTTACTATCCATGTCATGGGTAAATTATCATATATAACACTGGGGAAATCTATACCTGTCAAATATGGGGATCTTGGGAATCCGATTATGGTAGTACAAATTAATGGGGTGGATATCCCAAATGTATTGGTAGATTTGGGGGCAGCAATTAGTGTTATAACCTCTGCAATCATGATTACCTTGGGTCTGTGAAACCTTAAGCCAATTCCCACCATCCTAGAATTGGTAGATCGGTCTAAAATTAGACCAGTAGGTAAGTTGGAAGATATCACTATTTCGGTAGACTCATGGAAATACCCTATTGACCTTTTGGTTTTACAAACCCAATCCCTAGCCGATGGGCACCCTTTGATTTTAGGAAGACATTGGCTTACGACTACAGATGCTTACGTTGGGTGCTAGTCTAGAAACATGGTAATATCCAATGGGGAAGTTATAAAGAACCTTATCCTTTACCCCCTGCAAAACCAAGTTCATCAAATAAACCTGGATTTACCTTGATTCAAAATTCTTGACCTACCAAAGAGCTTGAATCTAAAGATGAAGAAATTAGACCCATCCTTACCATCAGTGAGGCACTCTATTTTAAAGATGAAATGGAGGACGATGCCATTCACACCTTTCTTAGCAATCCTGAATCTTTTTATGATTCAACCCATCAGCTGTTAGAAACTATCATGAGTTGCAATATTTAGGAAGATATTGAACCAAAAACAAAAATAGAAAAAATTCCTGAAGTTGTACCTCATAATAGTGTTACTGTAGAAATTGAACCAAGGAAAACATTGAATATTAATCCTGACCTTTCACACTACCAATCCAAATAACTGCTAAAAATCCTTTGCCAACATAAAGAAGATTTTTCTTTGGAGTATACCAATATGAAAGGCATCCCTGTTGATTTATGTACTCGTCATATATACATTAAAGAGGAATGTCAACCTATTAGGCAGCAACAAAGAAGAATGAATCATGCCTTAAAAAACATTGTCAAAGATGAATTATAGAATCTATTAGATTTATTTATCCGATATCAGATAATCAATGGGTTTCCCCATTGGTCATTGTTCCTAAGAAGAATGGCAAGTGGTGGATCTACGTTGATTACAAGGAACTAAACAAAGCAACTCAGAAATACCATTTTCCCTTACCCTTTATTCACCAAGTCCTTGGTACATTAGTCGGGAAGTAGTTTTTCTCCTTTCTGGATGGATTTAGCAGATACAATCATATACAAATAGCTCCTAAGGATCAGGACAAAACCGCCTTCACATGCCCTTAGGGAACCTTTTCCTACCGAGTCCTTCCATTTTGCCTCTGTAATGCACCTACTACATTTCAAAGGGAAATATTAGGAATTTTCTATAATGTAGTTAATCATAGTGTTGAGATTTACATGGACGACTTTACCCCATATGGGGATTCCTTTAAAGAAGCTTTGAAAAACTTAGAGAAAGTAGTTTAAATATGTAAGAAGTCACAAATTCTTCTAAGTACAATCAAATTTCATATGATGATGAAAGAAGGGATAGTGTTGGTACGCTTGCTTTAAGCTATAGGAATTCAGGTTGATCCTACAAAAGTAGAGGTAATCTTAAAATTTCTGACACATAAGATAACGACATAGGTATGCAACTTTATTGGCTATGCTGGCTATTATAGGCATTTCATAGAATTTTTTTCTAAAATAGTATTCCCACTTTTTCAATTGTTACCTAAGGATGCATAATTTGTGTGGACAGATGAATGTGAAGCAAATTTTGTAGAAATCAAAGAACTAATCTGCAAGGCTCCAATATTATGTAGTCCTAACTGGAAATTTGCATTTCACATCTCTACTAATGCTTCTCAAACAAAAATGGGGGCGGTTTTGGGGTAGTAAGAGGACAAGAAGTCCTATGCAATTTACTATGTCAGCAAGAATTTGATCCTGATTAAATTAAATTATACGGTAACTGAAAAGGAGTTCTTGTTTTTCATTTATGCTATTAATAAATTTCAGCATTATATCAAAGGATATCCTACCTTCATGCACATTGATCATACAACTATCAAGTATCTGATGAAAAAACCAATAACCCCTGGTCTCATTACAAGATGGTTATTATTAATTCAGGAGTTTGATATTACCAGTGTAGACAAACCAGAGAAAGATAACGTAGTCATAGATTTCCTATCTATGATGGATACTAGTGATGAAGGTACACCTATAGAGGATAGTTTTCCAGATGAAAATATTTTTGCAACTTTTACTCACACTCCATGGTATGCAGATATTGCTAACTTTCTTGCTACAAGAAAGGTTTCTGAACACTTGCCTTACAAAGAACAATGAAGGATTATCCATCACAATGCTCGTTATTCATGGATAGAAGGATATCTCTTTTACACAGGATTTGATCAACAAATTCAACACTGTATAAGTGAGGATGACATCTATGATGTCCTAAAAGTTGCTCATGATGGCCCCTATGGGGGACAGTTTGTAGATACGTGGCTAGGTCATAAGGTGTTACAAATGGGAAACTATTGGCCTTCTATTTTTCATGGTGCAAGGAAATATGTTAGAGGGTGCGATAGTTGCCAGCGGATGGGTCAGCCTAGCCATGCAAATGAAATGTTGTTACAACCCCAACTCGCTCTAGAGCCCTTTGAAAAATGGGCTATTGATTTCATTGGGCCATTTAATATTCCTTCACAACAAAAAGTTAAAATTCTGGTTTGCACGGATTACGTAACAAAGTGGGTATAGGCCAAGCCTGTTGTGAAAGCAACAAAACAGGTTGTCTTGGAATTTTTATTTGAAGAAATTCTTGCACAGTACAGAGCTCCTAGAGAGATAGTTTCAGATGGAGGTGTTAGAGCCTAAATCTGCCTTAGGCTGAAGGAAGGCAAAATTCAGGGTAACCACAAAGCAAGCTCATTCTGGTAGCTAGCCCTACCAGAATAGCAAAGGGCTCTCTCCAAGTCACACTCAGTGAATAGATAAACGAAACGGTCTGAGATGACTTACTGTGAAATATTGATCTTAGGCTAATAAGTGAATATGGATACAAGAAGCGATTTTTTATGAATGACTGTGTTTCTGGGATGGTATGGGACCAACAAACCACAATGAGCAGAGGATGAAATACAAAGGCACAAATTACTTCGTGAGGCAAGACAGGCGGAAAGTAACGCGGAAGGGAGAGATTGCTTAGGAGAGTAAAAAGGGCATAAGTACATGAATCCTTTTGAACAAGAAGAAAGAACACTGAACATGAAATTTTCCCACAGGCAGAGCAATAAAATTTAATTCTACCTTATCTAACTTAGAAAATTTCACTGGAAATGAATATGAAATGAACTATGAAACATAACGAAATACATATGAAACATAAGAGACACATTTGCTACACTCACAACCACATGAATCTCATGAAATAGAGCCGTTGCCTTTCATTAATCCTCTATCAAAATATACAATGAAGAAACAAAGTTTCTTTCCCACAGTCTCCCAGAAGTTACAAGCCAACCAACCCTTTGCAAATAGTTTGCATACAATATATAGAATGTGCCATGAAGAGACAAAACACCAAGGGGTTGGGTAGTTACTCGAATAACTACAAAATGGAGGTGGAAAGCCAACCATTAGCTACAGGTGCAGCGTTACAAACATGAAAAATGGCTTGGGGTGACTGTTTGCCTTCCTTTTCCACTTGGATAGAAGCCAATCTGGGGTGAAAATACTTTAAATTTTGCCTTAGGTGCCGAAAAAGTGAAATGTAGATGAGCGGGCCCACTTGTGGAAAGTTGTGAGTCGAAATTTCGCGAAACGGAGGTGAATTGGGCCTTTTTCCTATATGCATCACGCCAAATTCTATACGCGCCACGCCACTTTGGAGCCTATTTTGAGGCACTTGTAGGAGTCCAAAATGTTCCCAAGTGTGCTTATTGGAAAGAATGTCCTGTCTACTTTCCAACCCAAGTGGAATTTCTATATTTGGTGCTCATTTTCCCTTCCAAATCTTTATTCTCCCAATACTGCTTCCTGTGTGTCAAAATAGGGGCAGAGAGGCCATTTTTTGGGTGTTTTTTACCTCCTAGAGACTCAAATCATGCCCAAATTTCTTTTCCAAGAACCAGTAGTCGTGATTTTACATGCTGAATCCAACAATGCAAGCCATTTGTCATTTGGAGCTCCCAATCCTACGCGTCGTGCCATTGGCGCGGCGCACATGGAGAAAAAACTTGTGTTTTAACCAAAAAATTACCATGTGACCAAAATTACCCCAAATTTCTTGAAATTTAGGCTGGAGGTTCTCTAATAGGCACTATGCTGGGCCACTGAAGTTTCAGCCAAGATTCGAAGCTAATCTTGCTCTTTTTCCTCTTTTGCCTCTTTTGCCTCTTTTGTTGCTTTGCTCAATTTTGCCTTCAAGCTCCTTATCCGGGCCTTTGCACTCATGCTCTGTGCCTTGTAATGATAAACCATCCTCCTCAGTATTTCTTTGTCTCTGTCGGCCTTCTCCAGTAGTCTCTCCAAGTGGATGTTGATCCGCTCTAGCTAGGACTCACGGTCATTGTTGATCTCTTGCTCCAAGGTAGTGAGCTCGGTCCTCCTTTGTTGGGAAGCTTGTCGATTCTCACGGATGCTTTGCAACTCTATGAGGCCTCCTGGGTGCATGTACCTCTGTTGGCAAATCACTTTGTCTCCATCTCATACTCTGATGAATGCTTAGATGCTATGACTGTTGTGTGTACTGTACTTAGGCTGCCCTTTGATGATGGTGTGAAGCTGGTTGCTTTTGTGATATCTTCCACCAAGGGGAACAATGAAAAAGGGAGTATTAGGAGGGAAGTAATGTGATGGTAAGAGGGGTTATGGGGAGAAGTTTATTTAGGGATATGTAGGGGGTTTGTGTATTTGATAGGGTAGGGTTTTGGGGTTTTGACAAGGTAGGGTTTTGGGGTGTTATGTTGACAAATAAGAGGAGGGATAGGGATGGGTTTGGTAGTATTTTAGGGTAGGGATAATAGGAAAAATGAGAAAGGGAGGATAGGGAAAAATGGTAGGAAAACAGAACCTTGGTCTCAATACCTCAATTATGCAACCCTAGCCACCATGGTTTGATGTTTTTTGATTGGTTGGTCTTATGAGTTTTGTGGCAATTGAACATAGCCAAGAACCACCATATCATCCATAAAATTTGATAAAAAATTCATGAAATAGAGCCTACCTTTCAAATTGATGGGTGTCACAAGCAATCTGAGGTGATTTGGCACAATTTTGACCCTTTGTGGGTGTGCGCCGCGCGCCAAACCCAGTGCGCCGCATCCTCGGTGTGCGCAGCGCCCATTGAAAAAATGCACTGAGGGGTGTCTTTGTGTGCGCCGCGCCCTCTGTGTGTGCCACGCCCCTGTGTATATGCGCCGCACCCCTAAAAACAATTCCAACTCCCTCCAAATGCGTGCTTCACGCTCTCAAACACTTTGCTATGTTTCTCAATAACCTTGATATGCTCAATGACTTTGTTCATTGTGGAAACTTTGTGGAATGAAGAATTTGTAGTTTTGGAGGAATATCTAAGCCAAATTCAGGCCTTTTAGCCCTGTGCACTGCACGTCCCATGTGCGTCGCGCCAGTGTAAGTTCACATTGGAAAATTTCTCCGAGTGCGCCGCGCTCCCTCTGTGCGTCGCACCTTTTTGCAGGAGCCGTTTGGAGGCCTTCCCGGTGTCCAAATTGGGTACAAGATAGCTCTTTGGAAAGGTATTTCAGTCTACCTTCCAACCCAACTAGAATTTTTCGATTTTGAGTTCTTTTTCCCTACAAAAATCAAATCTACCAAGACTGGTCGAAATGTGCCAAATGAGGCCGCCTCAAGGCATAGTACTGTTGCAGTCAACGTTTGAAAGTGTTCCTCAACTCCACATTGAGCTCATGATAGCTCATTGGAAAGCTCATTATGTTTAGTTAGTATTTTAGGCATCAAGAAATTCATTTGGCCAACTAAGCTAGGTGAAAGAGGGATTTTCCCAAGGTCACTTTAGCGGTGTACCAATTCTCCCAAGGCAATGGTATTTTTGACATTTCTCTAAAACCGTGACACCTGTATAAAAAGTGAAGAACATTTTTCTTCCTTGTTCAGGTTTGGACACAAACCTCTCTCATGTTTCCCTAATTCATCTTTTAGTGCTCAGAAACATCATTTTAGTGAAACCTATCCCGATGTGTGGGACAAGGGATTTGTCGAAATGAAGCGGAATGAAGGGGATAGGGGGCTTCTAAATTCTTGAGAAAATTTTAGGAAGTGGGGATGGATGTTAGAAAGTAGGGGAAAGTGGAATCTAAAAAATTGAGTGAGGGGAAGGGGTCCAAAAAAGCAAAACACAGGCCTAGCCTAGAAAATTCCCAAGTTGTAGCAAGAAACTAGGGTTTGTGTGAAAATGAGGAATTTGGGGGATTTTAGTGATGGGAAGTGTTTAATAAGGTAAATTATGGATAGTGGAAGGTGTATGAACATTAGGATACAAGTTTTTCCTATTATTTGACCATCCAAGAGAAATTAGGTTGAAAACCCTAGGAGAGGGAAATGAACGTTGCCTGGGCACAACTGAAGCATGAACAAGGTGTAAAATGACCCAGTGGAACTTGACATGATGATGAAAACCCTTTGAATGATGGTACACTCAGTTTCATGGTGACATGGAACGTCATTTGGAAAACTTTGACAAACGTAAAATCAAACCCTAGACCTAATGCCTGGTGACCAAATTTTGCTTGAAGACTCACTGAAATGACAAAATTTGACCTTGACACCTTAAAGTCACTTTGTAAGAGCATGTTTTATCACTGGAGGAAGGCTGCAAAGACTGACACTAACATTGGCTCCAATGGGGGATGGTAGCTCTAGCTCCTTGGAGGTGCCAAGAACTGCAGATTTTAGGAGGGAAGACAGTGCCTTCGTCCATTTGGGCTATGGAGTCAAAACATGGAAACTGACATTATGCAGATGGACTCTCACTGAAGACTCAAACTGAAAACCATAATAAAACTGGACATGACTAAATCCCAACTAACAAACTGGACAGATGCTCATATTTGAGCTTATTCAACAAACCTACCCTAATTACTCTTTCCACCACCTGTTCAAGTGAGATGGAACAACCAATGCAACCAGGTAAGCATTATGGCTGATATTTAATTTCCTCCCAAATGCTTTCTGATGTGCCAGAAAAGGGAAGAATCGAAAGGCAACTCCCATGGAAACTTGGAATCAACTTCACTGCTAATAAACTTGCAAAGCATGAATTGGCTGGATGACTTCAAGAATATTGCAAAAGGATCTTGATAAACATCACCATTGATTTCCATTAACACATTACTGCTCTGGTCCAAGTAATCTTCATAGCTAGATATTAAACTTTTCCTCACATCTGCACTGTCTTTCTCTGATGTTTGCAGAAAGCGGTCAAAAGGATCCTGAATTTCGTGAAGAACTAAACTCTGTTGTTTCTTCCAAACAGAACCAAAGCCTCCTTTATCAATCTCCTCATATGACTGCAAACTTTGGTATGGGATATGAAATGAACAATCTACTAAGCAAGACAATGAAGGTGACCTTTGAAACAGATGATTATCAACATTCTCTTTTGTTGCACGGTTAGCTAACGAAGAAGAATTTTTACAGCAAACCAAGTCTAACACATGAGCAAAAGGATCATCAAAAACTCGAGGAGACTGTTGCGATGTATCTATTGAAACTGTGTGACATCTTATTGGCTGTTCATCCTTTTCTTTAGATATATTACGAAGATTTTGCCTTATAAACTGAAATGCTTCGTAACACAAGGGTACAAAATCCTCTTGCATCATTAAATCATGTATTTCGGCTGCCTCACCTTCATCTGTAATCTGACCTTGAATTGTGTTCGTTGGCTGCAAATATGGTTCTGTATCCAAAATGATTTCATCGATCATTTCAGGGGAAGATTTCTTATTAACGACCTACCCAAAAATTTCTCCATTTGTCTCATCCTCAACATTAAAACTGAAAGATTGTTGATTTCCTACAAGCTTTTCATTTGCAGATTTACTATGCAATTTACCCCGCAAAAACTGAAATGATACAAAACATAAAGGTAAGGAATCTCCTTGTATCATTTGATAATATAAGACAGCTTCTATGTCTTCATGTGCAACCTGAATATTAATAGCATTTAGGGTCTAGAACTCTAAATATAAGAAGTCTGGAACAAAGTTTTCATCGCCCTCAAGAGGATCCAAATCAAGATTTGTCGATAGTTGATGTCTGATTGCATGGAAATTTTCTCTAATGAACTGACATGAATCAAAGCACAAAGGAAAATATCCTTCACTTACTTCAAAATCTGTTGCACTTTCCTCATTGTTTCCATAGCTGATATGCATCATTCGATCACTCTACTCGAGCCACTGTAAGCGAACTTCCTCATCCCACAAACTAGATTCTGATTTGTCTGCAAGATTAGCTTCTGTTTGGAGAGCATAGTCATCATCATCATACTGATCAAACTGAGGCAAATCGTCAGTATAAAACACATCATTAAGCATACATGTCATATCAACAGGTATTTCTTCTCCAAGATGATCTACAAAACAATCCTTATGACTATTGAGATAAGAAACAAAATGTTTTGGATCAACCACTTGTTCATGAATGCCATTTTCATCTTTTTCAGTCATTTTTCTCACCATCTCTTCTACTGCACTCACCAAAATGTCAAGCTTTTCCTCTGAAGTTGTAGTTTTCTCTGGATCCACATTTTTCATCTCTTCTTCTTTCAACCTTGCCCTTCTGATCAGCAAATGAGCCTCTACATTTACTGCATTGTTTTGCATCTCTTCAAGTGTTGCGACATTCTTTTCTCTGAGCTGAAACTCCATTTCTGGATCAAAGGCACCTAGGTAGTGCAAGAGAGCAGATCCAGGAGGGGGTCTTATATCAATCGGCATTGAATAATAAACTTGATTTAATCTGGCTGAAAATTGTTGTACTGGCTCCCCTAGCAGTCTTTTCAGCTCATTATACTCTTCTACGATAAGGAAAAGGTTTTGTCCGATCCTCCACCTCTCAAGGAAAACTTTGATGAATTGTTGTAAATATGTGATTCTCGCATCAGGCAGGGCTTTGAACCAACTCTTGACTTTGCCTTGCAAAGAAAGAGAAAAAAACCTTATACTGACATCTTCTTCATCAATTTCAAAAAGGTCTAGACAAGTCTCAACCTTCTGCACATGTTGCTCAGCATTGACATTCTTACATTCACTGTCAAATCTTGGCAAGTATAGATCATAGTTTTTGGGGAAACCATGAAGAACAGAATGTAAAACAAGAGTTTTGTGCCTATATGGGATTATAACAGCTGTAGGACTATGTAAATGAGCTATGGGATACGTTTTGTTTTCTTTAGGCTCATCACTTTGCAGAGAATCATCATAAGATGTAGGAAAAGTAAGGAGGCCAGGATCAAAGGGAAACTCACTATTTACACTTTTTGAATAGATTGAGTGAATATTTTGATCATCTTTATCGTACAACAAGTTCTGAAAAACTTTTAGGGCAACTTCAAGAACAACGAAGAAGTAATTTACAAGAAAGAAGAGTAGAAATTGAATACCATTCCACTTTGGATACCTTAAATTTGTGTAATATCCTTCCATTTTCCAGAGAAAGAGTTAGTCCTCCAGTGGAGTCTTTACAAGAGTCGCCAGGTGAATGATTTCAGCCTTCTTATGCCTGATCGTTGTCCACCATCAACAATCAGCTCTGAAGTTGAGATATGTACTGGGGCAAGACAATCTTCAAGCAAACCATTTTGTCTCCCTAGTGGGGTCGCCACTATGTTAGAGCCTAAATCCGCCTTAGGCTGAAGGAAGGAAAAATTCAAGGTAACCACAAACCAAGCTCAGTTTGGTAGCTAGCCCTATTAGAACAGGAGAGGGCTCTCTCTGAGTCACACTCAATGAATAGATAAACGAAACAGTCTGAGATGACTTATTGTGAAATATTGATCTTAGGCTAGTAAGTGAATATGGATACAAGAAGCGATTTTTTATGAATGACTGTGTTTCTGGGATGGTATGGGACCAACAAACCACAATGAGCAGAGGATGAAATACAAAGGCACATATTACTTCGTGAGGCAAGACAGGCGGAAAGTCTAGCAATTTATTTTGAAGTAATGCGGAATGGAGAGATTGCTTAGGAGAGTGAAAAGGGCATAAGTACATGAATCCTTTTCAAAAGGAAGAGAGAACACTGAAAATGAAATTTTCCCACAGGCAGAGCAATAAAATTGAATTCTACCTTATCTAACTTAAAAAATTTCACTCGAAATGAATATGAAATGAACTATGAAACATAACGAAATACATATGAAACATAAGAGACACATTTGCTATACTCACAACCACATGAATCTCATGAAACAGAGCTGCTGCCTTTCATTAATCCTCTGTCAAAATATACAATGAAGAAACAGAGTTTCTTTCCCACAGTCTCCCAGAAGTTACAAGCCAACCAACCCTTTGCAAATAGTTTGCATACATTATATAGAATGTGCCATGAATGAGATAGAATGCCTAAGGGTTGGGGAGTTACTCGAATCATTACAAAATGGAGGTGGAAAGCCAATCATTAGCTATAGGTGCAACGTTACAAACATGACAAATGGCTTGGGGTGACTGTTTTCCTTCCTTTGCCACTTGGATAGAAGCCAATATGCGATGAAAATACTTTAAATTCTGCCTTAGGTGCCAAGAAAGTGAAATGTAGACAAGCGGGCCCACTTGTGGAAATTTGCGAGTCGAAATTTCGCGAAACAGAGGTGAATTGGGCCTTTTTTCCTATATGCACCGCGCCAAATTCTATACACACCGCGCCACTTTGGAGCCTATTTTGAGGAACTTGTAGGAGTCCAAAATGTGCCCAAGTGTGCTTGCTGGAAAGCTCATCCTGTCCACTTTCTAATCCAAGTGGAATTTCTGAATTTGGTGCTCATTTCCCCCTCCAAATATTCATTCTCCCAAGACGGCTTCCTGTGTGTCAAAATAAGGGCAGAGAGGCCATTTTTTGGGTGTTTTTGACCTCCTGGGGACTCAAATCATGCCCAAATTTCTTTTCCAAGCACCAGTAGTCGTGATTTTGCATGTAGAATCTAAAAATGCAAGCCATTTGTCATTTGGAGCTCCCAACCCTACGCGTCGCGCCAATGGCGCGGTGCACAGGGAGAAAAAACCTGTGTTTTGACCCAAAAATTACCATGTGACCAAAATTGCCCCAAATTTCTTGAAATTTGGACTGGAGGTTCTTTAAGAGGCACTATGCTGGGCCACAGAAGCTTCAGCCATGATTTGAAGCCGATCTTGCTCTTTTTCCTCTTTTGCCTCTTTTGTTTCTTTGCCCAATTTTGCCTTCAAGCTCCTTATCCGGGCCTTTGCAGTCATGTTTCGTGCCCTGTAATGATAAAACATCCTCCTCAATATGGCTTTGTCTCTGTCGGCCTTCTCCAACAGTCCGTCTAGGTGGATGTTGATCCGCTCTAGCCAGGACTCATGGTCATTGTTGATATCCTGCTCCAAGGTAGTGAGCTCGGTCCTCCTTTGTTGGGCAGCTTGTCGATTCTCATGGATGTTTTGCAGCTTTATGAGGCCTCTTGGGTGCATGTACCTCTGTTGGCGAATTACTGTGTCTCCATATCATACTCTGATGAATGCTCACATGTTATGACTGTTGTGTGTACTATACTTAGGCTGCCCTTTGATGATGGTGTGATGCTGGGTGCTTTTGTGATATCTGCCACCAAGGGGAACAATGAAAAAGGGAGTATTAGGAGGGGAGTAATGTGATGGGAATAGGGGTTATGGGGAGAAGTTTTTTTAGGGATATGTAGGGGGTTTGGGTATTTGATAGGGTAGGGTTTTGGAGTTTTGACAAGGTAGGGTTTTGGGGTTTTGACAAGGTAGGGTTTTGGGGTGTTATGTTGACAAATAAGAGGAGGGATAGGGGATAGGGTTTGGTAGTATTTTAGGGTAGGGATAATAGGAAAAATGAGAAATAGAGGATAGGGAAAAATGATAGGAGAGGGAAAAATGGTAGGAAAACAGAACCTTGGCCTCAATACCTCAATTATGCAACCCTAGCCACCATGTTTTTGATGTTTTTTGATTGGTTGGTCTTATGAGTTTTGTGGCAATTGAACATAGCCAAGAACCACCATATCATCCATAAAATTTGATGAACAAGTCATGACATAGAGTCTACTTGTCAATTTGATGGGTGTCGCAAGCAATCTGAGGTGATTTGGCACGGTTTTGGCCCTTTGTGGGTGTGCGACGCACCCTGGGTATGCGCCGCGCCCATTGAAAAAATGCACTGAGGGGTGGCTCTGTGTGCACCGCGCCCCTGTGTATATGCGCCGTGCCGCTGAAAACGACTCCAACTCCCTCCAAACATGTGCTTCACGCTCTCAAACACTTTGCTATGTTTCTCAATAACCTTGATATGCTCAATGACTTTGTTCCTTGTGGAAACTTTGTGGAATGAAGAATTTGTAGTTTTGGAGGAATATCTCAGCCAAATTCAGGCCTTTTAGCCTTGTGCACCGCGCCTCCCATGTGCGCCGTGCCAGTGTAAATTTACATTGGAAAATTTCTCCCAGTGCGCCGCATTCCTTCTGTGCGCTGCACCTTATTGCAGGAGCCTTTTGCAGGCCTTCCTAGTGTCCAAAGTGGGTGAAAAATAGCTAGTTGGAAAGGTCCTTAAGTCTACTTTCCAACCCAACCAGAATTTTTCAATTCGGAGCTCATTTTCCCTATCACAAATCAAATCACCCAAGACTGGTCAAAATGTGCCAAATGAGGCTGCCTCAAGGTAGAGTACTGTTGTAGTCAACTTCTGAAGGTGTTCCTCAACTTCCAATTGAGCTCATGGTAGCTCATTGGAAAGCTATTTGTGTCTAGTTATAATTGTAGTCATCAAGCAAGTCATTTAGCCAACCAAGCTAGGAGAAAACTTGATTTTCTCAAGGTCACTTCAGAGGTGTATCAATTCTCCCAAGGCGATTTTATTTTTGATATTTCTCTATAACCATGACACCTGTGTAAACAGTGAAGGAGTTTTTTCTTCCTTGGTCTGTTGTGGATGAAAATCTCTCTCAGTGTTCCCAAAGTTATCATTTATTGCTCATAAACATGATTTGAGTGAAACCTATCCCGATGTGTGGGACAAGGGATTTGTCGAAATGAAGCGGAATGAAGGGCATAGGGGGCTTCTAAATTCTTGAGAAAATTTTTGGAAGTGGGGATGGATGTTAGAAAGTAGGGGAAAGTGGAATCTCAGAAATTGAGTGAGGGGAAGGAGTCTAGAAAGGCAAAACACAGGCCTAGCCTAGAAAATTGCCAAGTTGTAGCAAGAAACTAGGGTTTGTGCGAAAATGAGGAATTTGGGGGATTTTAGTGATGGGAAGTGTTTAATAAGGTACATTATGGATAGGGGAAGGTGTATGAACATCAGGATACAATTTTTTCTGATGATTTGACCATCCAAGAGAAATTAGCTTCAAAACCCTAGGAGAGGGAAATGAACCTTGCCTGGGCGCAACTGAAGCATGAACAAGGTGTAAAATAACCCAGTGGAACTTGACATGATGATGAAAACCCTTTGAATGATGGTACACTCAGTTGCATGGTGACATGGAACGTCATTTGCACAACTTTGACAAGGGTAAAATCAAACCCTAGACCTAATGCCTAGTGACCAAATTTTTCTTGAAGACTCACTGAAATGACAAAATTTGACCTTGACACCTTAAAATCACTTTGTAAGAGCATGTTTGATCACTGGAGGAAGGTTGCAAAGACTGACACTAAGATTGGCTCTAATGGGGGATGGTAGCTCTAGCTCCTTGGAGGTGCCAAGAACTGCAGATCTTTGGGAGAGCAGACAATGCCTTCGTCCGTTTGGGCTATGGAGTCAAAACATGGAAACTGACATTATGCAGATGGACTCTGACTGAAGACTCAAACTAAAAACTATAATAAAACCAGACATGACTAAATCCTAACTAACAAACTAGAAAGATGCTCATATTTGAGCTTAGTCAACAAACCTACCCTAATTACTCTTTCCACCACCTGGTCAAGTGAGATGGAATAGCTAATGCAACCAGGTAAGCATTATGGCTGATATTTGATTTCTTCCCAAATGCTTTCTGATGTGCCGGAAAAGGGAAGAATCGAAAGGCAACTCCCATGGAAACTTGGAATCAAGTTCACTGCTGACAAACTTGCAAAGCATGAATTGGCTGGATGACTTCAAGAATACTGCAAAAGGATCTTGATAAGAATCACCATTGATTTCCATTAACACATTATTGATCTGGTCCAAGTAATCTTCATAGCTGGATATTAAACTTTTCCTCACATCTGCACTGCCTTTCTTTGATGTTTGCAGCAAGCGGTTAAAAGGATCCTGAATTTCGTGAAGAACTAAACTATGTTGTTGCTTCCAAACAGAACCAAAGCCTCGTTTATCAATCTCCTCATATGACTGCAAACTTTGGTATGGGTTGTTAAATGAACAATCTATTAAGCAAGACAATGAAGGTGACCCTTGAAACAGATGATTATCAACATTCTCTTTTGTCGCATGGTTAGCTGATGAAGAAGAAATTTTACAGCAAACCAAGTCTAACACATGAGCAAAAGGATCATCAAAAACTTGAGGAGACTGCTGCGATGTATCTATTGAAATGGTATGACATCCTATTGGTTGTTCATCCTTTTCTTTAGAGATATTACGAAGATTATGCCTTATAAACTGAAATGCTTCGTAACGCAAGGGTACATAATCCTCTTGCATCATTAAATCATGTATTTCGGCTGCCTCACCTTCATCTGTAATCTGACCTTGAATTGTGTTTGGTGGCTACAAATCTGGTTCTGTATCCAAAATGATTTCATCGATCATTTTAGGGGAAGATTTCTTATTAACGACCTACCCAAAAAAAATTCCATTTGTCTCATCCTCAACATTAAAACTGAGAGATTGTTGATTTTCATTTGGAGATTTACTATGCAATTTACCCCACAAAAACTGAAATGATTCAAAACATAAAGGTAAGGAATCTTCTTGTATCGTTTGATCATATAAGCCAGCTTCTATGTCTTCATGTGCAACTTGACTATTAATGGCATTTAGGGGTTGGAACTTTGAATATAAGAAGTCTGGAACAAAGTTTTCATCGCCCTCAAGAGGATCCAAATCAAGATTTGTCGATAGCTGATGTTTGATTGCATGGAAATTTTCTCTAATGATCTGACATGAATCAAAGCACAAAGGAAAATATCCTTCACTTACTTCAAAATCTGCTGCACTTTCCTCATCTTTTCCATAGCTGATATGCATCGTTTGATCATTGTACTCGAGCTATTGTAAGCGAACTTACTCATCCCACAAACTAGTTGTTGATTTGTCTGCAACATTAGCTTCTGTTTGGAGAGCATAATCATCATCATAATACTGATCAAACTGAGGCAAATCATCAATATAAAACACATCATCAAGCATGAATTTCATATCAACAGGTCTTTCTTCTCCATGATGATCTACAAAACAATCCTTATGACTACTGAGATAAGAAACAAAATGTTTTGGATAAACCACTTGTTCATGAACACCATTTTCATCTTTTGCAGTCATTTTTCTCACCATCTCTTCTACTGCACTCACCAAAATGTCAAGCTTTTCCTCTGAAGTTGTAGTTTTCTCTGGATCCACGTTTTTCATCTCTTCTTCTTTCAACCTTGCCCTTCTGATCAGCAAATGAGCCTCTACATTTACTGCATTGTTTTGCATCTCTTCAAGTGTTGCGACATTCTTTTCTCTTAGCTGAAACTCCATTTCCGGGTCAAAGGCACCCGACTAGTGCAAGAGAGCAGATGCAGGAGGGGGTCTTATATCAACATGGATTGAATAATAAACTTGATTAAATCTGGTTGAAAACTATTGTACTGTCTCCCCTGGCAGTCTTTTCAGCTGATTATACTCTTCTACGATAAGGAAAAGGTTCTGTCCGATCCTCCACCTGTCAAGGAAAACTTTGATGAATTGTTGTAAATCTGCGATGCTTGCATCAGGTAGGGCTTTGAACCAACTCTTGAATTTGCCTTGCAAAGAAAGAACAAAAAGCCTTATACTGACATCTTCTTCATCAATTTCAAAACGCTCTAGAAAAGTCTCAACCTTCTGCACATGTTGCTCAGCATTGACATTCTTACATTCACCGTCAAATTTTGGCAAGTATAGATGATAGTTTTTGGGGAAAGCATGAAGAACAGAAGGTAAAACAAGAGGCTTATACCTATCTGGGATTATAACAGCTATAGTAATATGGACACAAGCTATGGGATAAGTTTTGTTTTCTTTAGGCTCATCACTTTGCAGAGAATCATCATAATATGTAGGAAAAGTAAGGAGGCTAGGATCAAAGGGAAACTCACTATTTACACTTTTTGAATAGATCGAGTGAAGATTTTGATCATCTTTATCATACAACAAGTTCTGAAAAACGTTTATGGTAGCTTCAAGAACAGCGAAGAAGTAATTTACAAGAAAGCAGAGTCTAACCTGAACACCATTCCACTTCGGATACCTCAACTATGTGTAAGATCCTTCCATTTTCGTAGGGAAAGAGTTAGTCCTCCAGTGGAGTCTTTACAGGAGTCGCCAGGTGAATGATTTCAGCCTTCTTATGCCTGATCATTGTCCACCATCAACAATCAGCTCTAAACTTGAGATATGTACTGGGGCAAGACAATCTTCAAGAAAACCATTTTGTCTCCCCAATGGAGTCACCACTATGTTAGAGCCTAAATCCGCCTTAGGCTGAAGGAAGGCAAAATTCAGGGTAACCAAAAACCAAGCTCAGTCTAGTAGCTAGCCCTATCAGAACAGGAGAGGGCTCTCTCCGAGTCACACTCAATGAATAGATAAACGAAACGGTCTGAGATGACTTACTATGAAATATTGATCTTAGGCTAGTAAGTGAATATGGATACAAGAAGCGATTTTTTATGAATGACTGTGTTTCTGGGATGGTATGGGACCAACAAACCGCAATGAGTAGATGATGAAATACAAAGGCACAGATTACTTCGTGAGGCAAGACAGGTGGAAAGTCTAGCAATTTATTTTGAAGTAACGCGGAATGGAGAGATTGCTTAGGAGAGTGAAAAGGGCATAAGTACATGAATCCTTTTCAACAAGAATAAAGAACATTGAACATGAAATTTTCCACAGGCAGAGCAATAAAATTGAATTCTACCTTATCTAATTTAAAAAATTTCACTGGAAATGAATATGAAATGAACTATGAAACATAACGAAATACATATGAAACATAAGAGACACAATGAAAAAGGGAGTATTAGGAGGGGAGTAATGTGATGGGAATAGGGGTTAAGGGGAGAAGTTTGTTTAGGTATATGTAGGGGGTTTGGGTATTTGATAGGGTAGGGTTTTGGGGTTTTGACAAGTAGGGTTTTGGGGTGTTATGTTGACAAATAAGGGGAGGGATAGGGTATAGGATTTGGTAGTATTTTAGGGTAGGGATAATAGGAAAAATGAGAAATAGAGGATAGGGAAAAATGGTAGGAGAGGGAAAAATGGTAGGAAAACAAAACCTTGGCCTCAATACCTTAATTATGCAACCCTAGCCACCATGGTTTTGATATTTTTTGATTGGTTAGGCTTATGCGTTTTGTGGCAATTGAACATAGCCAAGAACCACCATATCATCCATAAAATTTGATGGGTGTCACAAGCAATATGAGTTGATTTGGCACGGTTTTGGCCCTTTGAGGGTGTGCGTCGCGCCATCGGTGTGCGCCGCGCCGTCGGTGTGCACCGCACCCATTGAAAAAATGCACTAAGGGGTGGCTCTGTGTGCGTCGTGCCCTCTGTGTGTGCCAGGCCCCTTTGTATATGCATTGCGCCACTGAAAACGACTCCAACTCCCTCCAAACGCATGCTTCGCGCTCTCAAACACTTTGCTATGTTTCTCAATAACCTTGATATGCTCAATGACTTTGTTCCTTGTGGAAACTTTGTGGAATGAAGAATTTGCAGTCTTGGAGGAATGTCTCAACCAAATTCAGGCCTTTTAGCCCTGTGCACCAAGCCTCCCATGTGCGCTACGCCTCCCATGTGCGCCGCGCCAGTGTAAATTTACACTGGAAAATTTCTCCCAGTGCGCCGTGCTCCCTTTGTGCGTCGCGCCTTTTTGTAGAAGCCTTTTGGAGGCCTTACCGGTGTCCAAATTGGGTGCTAAATAGCGCATTGGAAATATCTTTGAGTCTACTTTCCAACCCGACCAGAATTTGTAAATGAGGAGTTCATTTACCCTATCGAAAATCAAATCGCCCAAGACTGGTCAAAATGTTCCAAATGAGGCTGCCTCAAGGGAGAGTATTGTGGCAGTCCACTTTTGAAGGTATTCCACAACTCCAAATTCAGCTCATGATAGCTCATTGGAAAGCTCTTTGTGTCTAGTTACCATTGTAGTCATCAAGAAAGTCATTTAGCCAACCAAGCTAGGAGAAAACTTGATTTTCCCAAGGTCACTTCCGAGGTGTATCAATTCTCCCAAGGCGATTGTATTTTTGACATTTCTATAAAACCATGACATTTTTGTAAAAAGTGAAGGATGTTTGTATTCCTTGGTCTGTTTTGGACAAAAACCTCTCTCAGTTTTCCCAAATTCATCTTTTATTGCTCATAAACATCATTTGAGGGAAACCTATCCTGATGTGTGGGACAAGGGATTTGTCGAAATGAAGCGGAATGAAGGGGATAGGGGGCTTCTAAATTCTTGAGAACGTTTTGGGAAGTTGGGATGGATATTATAAAGTAGGGGAAAGTGGAATCTCAGAAATTGAGTTAGGGTAAGGGGTCCAAAAAAGAAAAACACAACCTAGCCTAGAAAATTGCCAAGTTGTAGCAAGAAACTAAGGTTTGTGCGAAAATGAGGAATTTGGGGGGTTTTAGTGATGGGAAGTGTTTAATAAGGTACATTATGGATAGAGGAAGGTTTATGAACATCAGGATACAAGTTTTTCCGATGATTTGACCATCCAAGAGAAATTAGCTTCAAAACCCTAGGAGAGGGAAATGAACCTTCCATGGGCGCAACTGAAGCATGAACAAGGTGTAAAATGACACAGTGGAACTTGACATGATGATGACAACCCTTTGAATGATGGTGCACTCAGTTGCATGGTGACATGGAACGTCATTTCGACAACTTTGACAAGGGTAAAATCAAACCCTAGACCTAATGCCTAGTGACCAAATTTTGCTTGAAGACTCACTAAAATGGAAAAATTTGACCTTGACACCTTAAAATCACTTTGTAAGAGCATGTTTGATCACTGGATGAAGGCTGCAAATACTAACACTAACATTGGCTCCAATGGGGGATGGTAGCTCCAGCTCCTTGGAGGTGCCAAGAACTGCAGATCTTTGGGAGAGCAGACAGTGCCTTCGTCGATTTGGGCTATGGAGTCAAAACATGGAAACTGACATTATGCAGATGGACTCTGGCTGAAGACTCAAACTGAAAACCATAATAAAACCAGACATGACTAAATCCTAACTAACAAACTGGAAAGAGGCTCATATTTGAGCTTATTCAACAAACCTACCCTAATTACTCTTTCCACCACCTGGTCAAGTGAGATGGAACAGCTAATGCAACCAGGTAAGCATTATGGCTGATATTTGATTTCTTCCCAAATGCTTTCTGATGCGTCGGGAAAGGGAAGAATTGAAAGGCAACTCCCATGGAAACTTGGAATCAAGTTCACTGCTGACAAACTTGCAAAGCATGAATTGGCTGGATGACTTCAAGAATACTGCAAAAGGATCTTGATAAGCATCACCATTGATTTCCATTAACACATTATTGTTTTGGTCCAAGTAATCTTCATAGCTAGATATTAAACTTTTCCTCACATTTGCACTGTCTTTCTCTGATGTTTGCAGCAAGCGGTCAAAAGGATCCTGAATTTCATGAAGAACTAAACTCTGTTGTTGCTTCCAAACAGAACCAAAGCCTCCTTTATCAATCTCCTCATATGACTACAAACTTTGGTATGGGCTATGAAATGAACAATCTATTAAGCAAGACAATGAAGGTGACCCTTGAAATAGATGATTATCAACATTCTCTTTTGTCGCATGGTTAGCTAATGAAGAAGAATTTTTACAGCAAACCAAGTCTAACACATGAGGAAAAGGATCATCAAAAACTTGAGGAGACTGCTGTGATGTATCTATTGAAACCGTATGACATCCTATTGGTTGTTCATTCGTTTCTTTAGAGATATTACGAAGATTCTGCCTTATAAACTGAAATGCTTCGTAACACAAGGGTACATAATCCTCTTGCATCACTAAATCATGTATTTCGGCTACCTCACCTTCATCTGTAATATGACCTTGAATTGTGTTTGGTGGCTGCAAATCTGGTTGTGTATCCAAAATGATTTCATCGATCATTTCAGGGGAAGATTTCTTATTAACAACCTGCCCAAAAAATTTTCCATTTGTCTCATCCTCAACATTAAAACTGAGAGATTGTTGATTTCCTACAAGCTTTTCATTTGGAGATTTACTATGCAATTTACCCCGCAAAAACTGAAATGATTCAAAACATAAGGTAAGGAATCCTCTTGTATCATTTGATCATATAAGCCATCTTATATGTCCTCATGTGCAACCTGACTATTAATGGCATTTAGGGGCTGGAACTTTGAATATAAGAAGTCTGGAACAAAGTTTTCATTGCCCTCAAGAGGATACAAATCAAGATTTATGGATAGATGATGTCTGATTGCATGGAAATTTTCTCTAATGAACTGACATGAATCAAAGAACAAAGGAAAATATCCTTCACTTACTTCAAAATCTACTGCACTTTCCTCATTGTTTCCATAGCTGATATGCATCGTTTGATCACTGTACTCGAGTTGCTGTTAGCGAAATTCCTCATCCCACAAACTAGCTGCTGATTTGTCTGCAAGATTAGCTTCTGTTTGGAGAGCATAATCATCATCATCATACTCATCAAACTGAGGCAAATCGTCAGTATAAAACACGTCATCAAGCATACATGTCATATCAACAGGTCTTTCTTCTCCAAGATGATCTACAAAAAAATCCTTATGACTACTGAGATAAGAAACAAAATGTTTTGGATCAACCACTTGTTCATGAATGCCATTTTCATCTTTTGCAGTCATTTTTCTCACCATCTCTTCTACTGCACTCACCAAAATGTCAAGCTTTTCCTCTGAAGTTGTAGTTTTCTCTGGATCCACGTTTTTCATCTCTTCTTCTTTCAACCTTGCCCTTCTGATCAGCAAATGAGCCTCTACATTTACAACATTGTTTTGCATCTCTTCAAGTGTTGCGACATTCTTTTCTCTCAGCTGAATCTCCATTTCCGGATCAAAGGCACCCGGGTAGTGCAAGAGAGCAGATCCAGGAGGGGGTCTTATATCAACATGCATTGAATAATAAACTTGATTAAATCTGGCTGAAAACTATTGTACTGTCTCCCCTGGCAGTCTTTTCAGCTGATTATACTCTTCTACGATAAGGAAAAGGTTCTGTCTGATCCTCCACCTGTCAAGGAAAACTTTGATGAACTGCTGTAAATCTGTGATGCTCGCATCAGGCAGGGATTTGAACCAACTCTTGACTTCTCCTTACAAAGAAAGAGCAAAAAGCCTTATACTGACATCTTCTTCATCAATTTCAAAAAGTTCTAGAAAAGTCTCAACCTTCTGCACATGTTGATCAGCATTGACATTCTTACATTCACCGTCAAATCTTGGCAAGTATAGATCATAGTTTTTGGGGAAGGCATGAGGAACAGAAGGTACAACAAGAGGTTTATACCTATCTGGGATTATAACTGTTGTAGGAATATGTACACAAGCTATGGGATAAGTTTTGTTTTCTTTAGGCTTATCACTTTGCAGAGAATCATCATAAGATGTAGGAAACGTAAGGAGGCTAGGATTAAAGGGAAACTCACTATTTACACATTTTGAATAGATCAAGTGAAGATTTTGAACATCTTTATCATACAACAAGTTGTAAAAACTTTTAGGGCAGCTTCAAGAACAGTGAAGAAGTAATTTACAAGAAAGCAAAGTAGAACCTGAATACCATTCCACTTTGGATACCCGAAATTTGTGTAAGATCCTTCCATTTTCACAGAGAAAGAGTTAGTCCTCCAGTGGAGTCTTTACAGGAGTCGCCAGGTGAATGATTTCAGCCTTCTTATGCCTGATCATTGTCCACCATCAACAATCAGCTCTGAACTTGAGATATGTACTGGGGCAAGACAATCTTCAAGCAATCCATTTCATCTCCCCAGTGGAGTCGCCACTATGTTAGAGCCTAAATCCGCCTTAGGCTGAAGGAAGGAAAAATTCAGGGTAACCACAAACCAAGCTCAGTCTGGTAGCTAGCCCTATCAAAACAAGAGAGGGCTCTCTCCGAGTCACACTGAGTGAATAGATAACCAAAACGGTCTGAGATGACTTACTGTGAAATATTAATCTTAGGCTAGTAAGTGAATATGGATACAAGAAGTGATTTTTTATGAATGACTGTGTTTCTGGGATGGTATGGGACCAACAAACCATAATGAACAGAGGATGAAATACAAAGTCACAGATTACTTCGTGAGGCAAGACAGGTGGAAAGTCTAGCAATTTAGTTTGAAGTAATGTGGAATGGAGAGATTGCTTAGGAGAGTGAAAAAAGCATAAGTACATCAATCCCTTTCAACAAGAAGAAAGAACATTGAACATGAAATTTTCACACAAGCAGAGCAATAAAATTGAATTCTACCTTATCTAACTTAGAAAATTTCACTGGAAATGAATATGAAATGAACTATGAAACATAACGAAATACATATGAAACATAAGAGACACATTTGCTACAGTCACAACCACATGAATCTCATGAAACAGAGTCGTTGCCTTTCATTAATCCTCTATCAAATATACAATGAAAAAACATAGTTTCTTTCCCACAGTCTCCCAGAAGTTACAAGCCAACCAACCCTTTACAAATAGTTTACATACAATATATAGAATGTTCCATGAAGAGATAGAATGCCCAAGGTTTGGGGAGTTACTTGAATCATTACAAAATGGAGGTGGAAAGGCAACCATTAGCTACAGGTGCAGTGTTACAAACATGACAAATGGCTTGGGGTTACTGTTTGCCTTCCTTTGCCACTTGGATAGAAGCCAATCTAGGGTGAAAATACTTTAAATTATGCCTTAGGTGCCGAAAAAGTGAAATGTAGATGAGCGGACCCACTTGTGGAAAGTTGCGAGTAGAAATTTCGCGAAATGGAGGTGAATTCGGCCTTTTTTCCTATATGCGTTGCGCCACTTTGGACCCTATTTTGAGGCACTTGTAGGAGTCCAAAATGTGCCCAAGTGTGCTTGCTGGAACACCTGTCCTATATGCTTTCCAACCCAAGTGGAATTTCTGAATTTGGTGCTCATTTGCCCCTCAAAATATTCATTCTCCCAAGACTGCTTCCTGTGTGTCAAAATAGGGGCAGAAAGGCCATTTTTTGGGTGTTTTTGACCTCCTGGAGACTGAAATTATGCCAAAATTTCTTGTCCAAGCACTAGTAGTTGTGATTTTGCATGATGAATCCAAAAATGCAAGCCATTTGTGATTTGGAGCTCCCAATCCTACGCATCGTGCCAGTGGCGCGACGCACAGGGAGAAAAAACCTGTGTTTTGACCAAAAAAATACCATGTGACCAAAATTGCCCCAACTTTCTTGAAATTTGGGCTGGAGGTTCTCTAAGAGGCACTATGATGGGCCACAGAAGCTTCAGCCAAGTTTCAAAGCCGATCTTTCTCTTTTGCCTCTTTTTCCTCTATTGTTGCTTTGCTCAATTTTGCCTTCAAGCTCATTATCCGGGCCTTTGCACTCATGTTTCGTGCCCTGTAATGATAAACCATCCTCCTTAGTATGGCTTTGTCTCTGTTGGCTTCTCCAGTAGTCTCTCCAGGTGGATGTTGATCTTCTCTAGCCAGGACTCACGGTCATTGTTGATCTCTTGCTCCAAGGTAGTGAGCTCGGTCCTCCTTTGTTGGACAGCTTCTCGATTCTCATGGATGCTTTGCAGCTCTATGAGGCCTCCTGGGTGCAAGTACCTCTGTTGGTGAATCACTGTGTCTCCATCTCATACTCTGATGAATGCTCAGATGCTATGACTGTTGTGTGTACTGTACTTAGGCTGCCCTTTGATGATGGTGTGATGCTAGGTGCTTTTGTGATATCTGCCACCAAGGGGAACAATGAAAAAGGGAGTATTAGGAGGGGAGCAATGTGATGGGAATAGGGGTTATGGGGAGAAGTTTGTTTAGGGATATGTAGGGGGTTTGGGTATTTAATAGGGTAGGGTTTTGGGGTTTTTACAAGGTAGGGTGTTGGGGTGTTATGTTGACAAATAAGAGGATGGATAGGGGATATGGTTTGGTAGTATTTTAGGGTAGGGATAATAGGAAAAATGAGAAAGGGAGGATAAAGAAAAATGGTAGGAGAGGGAAAAATGGTAGGAAAATAGAACCTTGTCCTCAATACCTCAATTATGCAACCCTAGCTACCATGGTTTTGATTTTTTTTGATTGGTTGGTCTTATGAGTTTTGTGGCAATTGAACATAGCAAAGAACCACCATATCATCCATAAAATTTGATGAACAAGTCATGACATAGAGCCTACCTGTCAATTTGATGGGTGTCACAAGTAATCTGAGGTGATTTGGCACGGTTTTGGCCCTTTGTGGGTGTGCTCCGCACCCTGGGTGTGTGCCGCGCCCATTGAAAAATGCACTGAGGGGTGGCTCTATGTGCGCCACACCCTCTGTGTGCGTCGTGCCCCTGTGTATATGCGCCGTGCCCCTGAAAACGACTCCAACTTCCTCCAAACGCGTGCTTCATGCTCTCAAACACTTTGCTATGTTTCTCAATAACCTTGATATTCTCAATGAATTTATTCCTTGTGGAAAATTTGTGGAATGAAGAATTTTCAGTTTTAGAGGAAGATCTCAGCCAAATTCAAGCCTTTTAGCCCTGTGCGCCGCGCTAGTGTAAATTTACACTGGAAAAGTGCGCCGCACTCCCTCTGTGCGCCGTGCCTTTTTGCAGGAGCCTTCTAGAGGCCTTCTGGATGTCCAAATTGGGTGCAGGATAGTGCATTCGAAAGGTATTTGAGTCTTCATTCTAGCCAAACCATAATTTTGCAATTTGGAGATCAATGTCCATGTCAAAAATCAAATCTCCCAAGACTGGTCAAAATGTGCCAAATGAGGCTGCCTCAAGGAAGAGTACTATGGCAGTCAACTTTGGAAGGTGTTCCTCAACTCCAAATTGAGCTCATGATAGCACATTGTAAAGCTCTTTGTGTATAGTTATCATGTTAGTCATCAAGAAAGTCATTTAGCCAACCACGCTAGGAGAAAACTTGATTTTCCCATGGTCACTTCAGAGGTGTATCAATTCTCCCAAGGCGATTGTAGTTTTGACATTGCTCTAAAACAATGACACCTGTGTAAAAGGTGAAGGAGGTTTTCCTTCCTTGGTATATTTTGGACACAAGCGTCTCCCAGTTTTCCCAAATTCATCTTTTATTGCTCATAAACGTCATTTGAGTGAAACCTATCCCGATGTGTGGGACAAGGGATTTGTCGAAATGAAGTGGAATGAAGGGGATAATGGGATTTTAAATTCTTGAGAAAATTTTGGGAAGTGGGGATGGATGTTAGAAAGTAGGGAAAAGTTGAATCTCAGAAATTGAGTGAGGGGAAGGGGTCCAAAAAGGAAAAACACAGGCCTAGCCTAGAAAATTGCCAAGTTGTAGCAAGAAACTAGGGTTTGTGTGAAAATGAGGAATTTGGGGGATTTTAGTGATGGAAAGTGTTTAATAAGGTACATTATGGATAGGGGAAGGTGTATGAACATCAGGATACAAGTTTTTCCGATGATTTGACCATCCAAGAGAAATTAGCTTCAAAACCCTAGGAAAGGGAAATGAACCTTGCCTGGGTGCAACTGAAGCATGAACAAGGTGTAAAATGACCTAGTGGAACTTGACATGATGATGAAAACCCTTTGAATGATGGTAAACTCAGTTGCATGGTGACATGGAACGTCATTTGGACAACTTTGACAAGGGTAAAATCAAACCTTAGACCTAATGCCTAGTGACCAAATTTTGCTTGAAGACTCACTGAAATGACAAAATTTGACCTTGACACCTTAAAATCACTTTGTAAGAGCATGTTTGATCAGTGGAGGAAGACTGCAAAGACTGATACTAACAGGAGGGACACAGTTTACATCACATATGATAGCAGGGCTGATGAAGAAATATGGAATCTAGCATAGGGTAACATATCCATATCACTCTCAGGCGAATGGTCAAGTTGAAAGCACAAACAACATACTAGAGAATATTCTTACAAAGATTGTAGCGAACCATTGTTGGAATTGGGATGAAAAAATCCTGAGGCACTATGGGCATATAGAACAACATGACAGAACACAACAAGGTTTTCACCATATGAGCTTGTCTATGGGAAATACCCTTTGTTTCCAGTGGAATTCAAAATTAAGATGCTCGGGACATCCCTTGAAGTAGGTTTAGATCTTTCAGAAGCCCAGAAACACCGAATGGAATAGTTGAATGAGTTGGATGAAATTTGTTTGGTAGTTGTCCAGAATATTGCTGCAATCCAACGGGGAACTAAATTGCACGATGAATTCACTAAGAAAAAGTGTTTCAAAGAGAAGATTGGTAATTACTCTATGATTCTCAGTTCAAGGATTTTAAGGGAAAACTCTCCTTGAGGTGGATGGGACCATATGAAGTTGACATGACATTCGATAATGGGACTGTTAGACTTATCACAATTGATGAGGCACATACTCCTTTGATTGTGAATGGAAATCGCCTCAGATTATATCACCATCCATCTTCAAGAGACTCTTTTATTAAATATCTCTCTGATATCTTTAGTTTTGAAGTTATTAGTGCAGGGAATTCCTCCTCTTCACCCTTGATATATATAATATATATATATATATATATATATATATATATATATAATATATATATATATATATATATAATAATATATAATAACAATAATAAATAAATATAATAAAATGTTGTTACTACTCTATCAATCTTTTGTGGCTACCTCACTGGCGTTGTTACTCCTCAGGTGCTTCTACTCTAATGATTGAAATTTTGTCTATGTACTTCAATGGTACTGTTACTCCTTCGATGTTGTTACTCCTTCGATGATGTCACTCCATGGTGATGACGATTTCATCTAATTATTTTGGTAATATTAACCCTCCGATTTTGTTACTCCTTCAGTGTTTTTACTCCGCCAGTGTTGTTACTCCGTCACAATTTTGTCTAAGTATTCTGGTGATGTTACTCCTTTGGTGTTGTTACTCTGCCAGTGTTGTTACTATGTCAGGATTTCAACTAAGTGTTCAAATGGTGTTGTTACTCTCTGATGCTGTTACTCCTTGTGTGTTTTTACTCCCTTTGATGCTATTACTCCTCCATTGTTGTTACTCCATCCAAGTAATTCACCAGGTATGCCCCCGATTGACTTTGTGGATTTGATTAATAATTCATGTGACATGACTTGATATGACCGTGGACGGTCATCCCTTAGTTGGGGGGAGGTACTATAATAAATGAAAATTTGTTATAATAATGACTTAATTTTTCCATATTTCATTGTTATCCTCCCAATTTTCACTCTCACTGCACTCCATTGCTTTCACAACTCTCATTGCAAATCTACCTACCGACACTCCTTCTCGACGGTCTGTTGTTACTCTGAAGTGTTGTTACAAAGCCAATGCAGAATGGGTGGACAGGCCATGAGACACGAACCAAAGAGTATAGAGCAGGTTCAATGCAATGAAAATGTTTGGAAAATATTCTTGGATGCAGGGTGGCATGTGTATTTTGAGAGGCTACAAAGATTTGATGAAGCCATCATAGTGAAATTTGTGTTAAACTTGGAAGAAAATCATTCTAAAGTCCATGGGATGGATATTTATGTCACAGAGGAAGCTATTTAAATTGTTAATGGATTACAGTGAGGAGGTTAAAAATGGTTCTCTTAGAAGTCTCCTCTGCCAAATTTTCCAGAATTATTTTTGTAGGCTGGGGAGACAGTGGTCTAGAATGGAAGAGGGTATGATCATAAATCTATGCCGTTTCCATGGGGTGAGGTGACGTATTTTGTTATGTGGTATGTTACCTGAGAAGGTCATTTATCTACATGATTTAAGTATCATTTCAAACTCCTTGCATGACTTCGGTTTCGGCATGTGCAAGTTCATGCTTTAGATGTGCCATACTTCCTATGCAGCAACCTCCACTTAATGGCACAATCCGCCTGACAGTCTCGACAACCATTAGTGGTTCTCACAAATCATGGGTTGGTTATATTATTGGTGGTGCATGCTCTGTCTCGAACCTCTGTGGTTTAGCCACAATTCAACGAGCTCGGGGAGGAATAACTTGCAGGTATGCTACATGTAGGGGAGGAGGGAATAAGATGTAGTAGTGGAAGAAGAGGCCACATATGACATTGTCCCAGCGTTGCCCATTGGCCCAATAGAGATAGATGCAATGAAGACAGAAGAGAGTGAAATCAATGCTACTCCACAAGAACTAGCGTCAAATACCAATCTAAGAGTATAATTACCACCAGTTCAAACAATTGAAGAACTCTTGGTTGAGAATGTAGGTGGTGTTGTTACACAAGAACCAATGCCACATGTCCAAAAAATTGAAGAAATTTTGTTTGGAAATGTAGGTGGTGTTGACACACAAGAACCAACACCACCTGTTCAAACAGTTGAAGAACTTATGGTTGAAAATGTAGGTGGTGTTGTCACACAAGAACCAGGACCACCTGTTCAAATGAATGTGGAACCTTTGAGGGAAACAGGGGTTGTAGTTGATAGCACTCCACAAGAGTCAGTGTCGATTGCTGGGCAAAAGGACAAGTTGGAAGAAGCATGGGCAAGAAGAGAAGAAGGGAACATAGAACAATCAGTGAACATAGAAGAAGAGGAAGGAGTGCTTGTGTTAGTAGGCATTGAGAGAACTAAAATTGATGAAATTATTACTCATTCTTGTTCTCTTGCATATTTTCCAAGAGGGGAAAGAAAAACGCGTTCCTCTAGATGCATGGAGAAAGAAGAAGCTTCTCCCTCGATCCTAAAATTTGTTGGGAAAGATAAGGGCACTATTATTGACACTGTTATTCAAAAACCAGTGTCAATTGGTGAAATAATTGAGCAAATTGAAGGGTTGGAGGTCGGCATTTTCACATGAGAAGCAGTGCCAACTGGAGGAAAAAATGAAGAAGCTATGGATGGTACCACTTCTACAGAGGCCATTTCTGAAAAATGGGAGAGGATGTTGTTGATGAAACTAACCCGCAAGGGTTAGAAACCATTCCTGAGAAGATTGAAGAGGATGTTTCTGATAAGACTAACCCACAGGGGTTAGAAACTATTCCTAAGCAGATGGAGGAGGACGTTGTTGATCAAAGTAACCCACAAGGGTTAGAAACCATTCTCGAGCAAATGGAAGAGGATGTTGCTGACAAAACTAACCCGTAAGGGCTAGGAACTATTCTTGTACTGGTGGAAGAGGATGGTTTGGCAGCATAGCAACTATAAGAGGAGAGTGTCAAAGGCATTACCCCACAAGACCCTGTAGTGAATCCAGAGTCACAGAAGGAAGACATAGAGGTCTTGAGACCTAAAGAAGGAGATGGCAGGACTGTTCCCTGAGTCGAGGAACAAACAGAAGAAATCAGAGTGAAATAAGAACCCTTGACAATTTTGTCAACGTCAACCCGTCAGGGCCTAGATCAGCTATGAGACCTAAGGAAGAAGTAACTGTGAAACAAGAGTTTATCGAGTAATGTGTGAGAAGGAGACCCCCTCTTAAGGAAAGATATTACGCACATTTCAAAGAGATATGCAATTGAAAATAAAAGTCATGAAATTGAGGAAACGGTTGTGGCACTTATGAAGAAAAGTGAGAAAGCACAAGAAAAATGTTGCGAAGCCCCAGCCTGAAACTATTTCACTGGCAACATAGACCGAAGGCAAGCCAATGACTTCAATGGCTACACAGAAATAGTCATTTTTGCATATTATTGACGCGCGAGAGTTTGTCATGTCTACAAAAATTCATAAGTGGCATGCTACAACAACTCGCTTTCAATGAGGGACCATTCCTTTATAAGCACACCGGGAAAGAATAAGGCAACTCGAGAGCAAGCTGTGAAAATAGTCTCCAGCTAAATAGAACATATATAAAAGGAAAAGAGGAAGTAGGAGAAACAACAGAAGTGAATCAAGGGATTGGAATAATAGGTGAAGCTATTAAGGGCCAATAAGGAAGAGATTTTTATCTTGGCACAACATGAAATGGATTGCCACCCCCTGCTCATAGCTACGCCTTGTTCCTCCATGAGAAATATCTATTATTTTGTTTATAAATTTTCCACCAGGAGCTCAGTCATGATATGGAAGATTCAATGCAGTTTTTGCACATCATGAGATGCCACAATATTTTGGATCAACATTTGATGTGCGAGTTGTACATGCATGACTACTTCATGGGCAATGATCTATCATTTAACCCAGTACCATATGTAGAATAAATTCAACTGAGAGCCTTTACCTCCTACATAGTCAACCAGGTTAAATGGAAAAGGGATTTTGATACGTTTGAATAAAATCAAGCAAATAGGCCACTTGTCGTTCAGATGGAGAATTGTCAATCTGTGAATGTTTACAATAGTGGGATCAAGGGATGGAAAGAACAGATGTTGGAAACTTAGCCAATGGTGCATTGATATATGCACAAAAAAGATCTTCACTTGTAAGGAGGAGGCTCAGGTTAGCTACTAGAAACGATGGAAGCTTTCGTCATGAACTGTCACGACACGTGAGCTTTTTGGGGCCCCCAATTTTGCTCTGGCTCTAAACAGGGTACCCTGGTATATTGCATGCATGAGGATTCGTGGGGTTCGATGGATGTGTTTGAGGTTTTGATTTCCCATCATATGGATGCCAGTTGATTAGTACACTCTAGCTTACAAGGTAAGCGAGGATTGGTGGAAAGAAGTAATCCAAACAGATGGGTATAAGCCTCTGGAACATAGATGTTTGCAAAATATGATCTTGCACAACTTCACGTTGATCATCGCAGCTCTAACCCACACTTGCACAAGCGATGAAATGCATGAGGACATGTAGTAAGGCTAGTTGGGGGGACATGTTGGTGGCTAGATTTGCATACTTTTACTCACCCTTTTACCTTGTTCTTTTTATCCATTCCACGCCAATAGTGTTTAATAGATATCTTAAAATGCACAGGTATACCTCTCATCTTTTCTTTAGGGATTATTGGTCAATGAAGCATAGTCATAGGGGATTATTACCTAAGTGGCGTACTAATTCAGTTATTTTTGCAGATTTAGAGGGAGAATGACCAGGACTGTGATTCACTAAATGATGTTATCAAAGTTGGCAGTGCTATCCTTGAATATTTGTTGCAACAATGAATCAATCTTTTGATTGACACACTTCTATCTTTTAACATTATGTTTCATTCTGAAAACCAACATGTAATTAAAGGAATAAATTGTTGTAATTCTAGGAGATGCATTATTGACAAACTGTATAAAATAGAGTTGTAGGTTGTGAAAGTTATCACGGTTAAGAGTCGTTAAGATTACAGGAGAAATACTCTAACTTTGAGTCTGTAACAACATACTTGTAATATTTCTTTTATTAATGAAAACTTGATCTTCTGAGCATATCGTGATTCATTGATCTCACCACAATCCTGATTAGGGAGTTGGGCCCACTCTCCCGACCAGGTGCTGTTGGATGAGATGTGTGTTAGGTTTATTTCCGTGAGTTTATTATTGTTGTGAATGTTTATCAGTGTGTTTTTGTGAGTCCTTATTGATGTTACTCTTATCTAAACTTAAACATGAATGCAACAAATTACAAATATTACCATAAATACAAAGATGCAACAGAAATAAAACTTCATTTCATTGATATCAAATACTGAAATATGCTTACAAATAGAATGGAAATAAGACTAGCTTGGACGATGGTAGCTTATCTCTGAGAAGAGATATGGTGGATACATGCCTCTGAACTGAGTTACAATGAGGTTCAGGGGCCTTTTTATTATTGAAAAATAAAGGAAAACACTAAGCAACCAAAACCCTAACCCGAGGAGATCTAACACCAAGAGTTTATGGGCCCCGTTGGGGCTAGTTAGGCAGCCAACTTCCCAGGATCATAAATTGGTCATATTATCTCCGTTTAACGTGTATGGTACTATTGATGCCTCAAAAATCATTGCATCAACATAGGGGGATAACTACCCAGTCCGGACCTTAATACAGCTCCTTTTCCCTTTGGGATGGTGGCTCCGACTGGATATAATGGGACCAGTTTCCCAGTAATGAATAAAAAGAGATGGATGAGTGACTGGTTTTCTAATAAGTGATAATGAATGGATGACTTAATCTAAAAGTGAAAATACAAATAACTATTCTATCCCGGGAAGCTTCTATTCTTAGGTACAACGTTTGATGATCTTTGTTCATCAATAGCCATATAGATGACTCTATTCAATAAATATAGACATTCATTCATATAATAATTGCTTTGTTCAAATAGTTGAACAAAGTAATTAATAGAACATTGTTACACTTATCGTTTTATATTACTGATACATGTATGATTAGAAGAAAAGCACGTTGTAAACATCCAATAGTGGAAAGTATAAAGAATGATGTTAAAACACATGCATATATTCAATAATAGCAAGAATGATCAAATAACAATTCACATAAAAATAATGAATTCAGACATAGATAGTAGTACCATATGAGCTGCAAATCATTCCCAACATCAATTGCAATTCAAATTCCTTTTTCCGAATCAGAAATACTTTTAAATAAAGGCAGTGGTGCACATCCACATAAAAGCTTCGTTACCAAAATTCGAATAATTGGCCCAGCCTTTATAAAAAAATATACCTGAAGTACAGTAGTGCAACTTCAAGTTTAAGTCATATACAAAAACTTACGACCCTTTATAAATACATGAAAGGGTCTATAAATACTTAATTAAACTAACTAACTAAAAAATTAAAATGCTACTAAATTGGTATAACTTGATCTTGAATATCTCCCCCACAACAATCTGGTAGTCGGCAACATGATTCATCACTTTGGCTGTTTGCCTTTTGACCTGAGTTGGCATATCACTAGCATTGGTTCCACTTCTTGAGGGTGGCTGAGACAAGAATTGAGTTGAGCAAAATAGGTGGCATCGTGTATATCGGGAATGATACACCCGATTGCATCTGTTAGGCACTTGAGGGCGGCTTTCTAGCTATATGGTTTTACTAGGAACAACCAATAGGTGTCCCAAGTTAAACTTTTAATACCTGTGATCAATCTCCCATTCTTTTCCAGCCCTTGATAACATGATTGCTCCAATGTTTTGGCCGATAGTAATTTACCTGGTGTACATTGAGAGATCATATTAGATAAATAGAGAGTATTGTTAATCAATTCAATCAAATTACTTGTGGATAATTTGCATCTAGAAACTGCTCTCTCTGCCTTCATCAATTGGGACTACCACTCCATGAATAGAGTTTCTTTATGGGATTCTAGGATTTTAGGCAAATTTGCTGCCTGTCCCTCACTAGTGTCCTGCCAAGTAAGAAAATCTGTTAAGGTCTCATCGGCCTGCTCTAATTCCTATCTAGCATCGATTGATTTATCTATTATTGATGTTGTTATGTCACACAGGGGTTCAATTTGAGCAATTTTATTACACAACAATATTATTTGTGTTACCAGTTCCTTATTAATCTGTAGTGCTTCTGCTCTGAAATCGACAAGTTTGGGAAGACTCTTGAACTTCTCTATTTGACCCGATAATTGAGAAATTTTCTCATCTTTTGTCTTTACCATCTGTTCATTCATTGTCTTCAATTTTTCTAATGCCTCCGATATTTCTTTCTGCCTTTGAATTGCACTCGAATCTACCTTCTATTTCTCTTCATGCAACTGCTTGTTCAGTTGATTATTTAATTGTTTCTGCGTTGATAATTGTTGTTCTAATTGTTCTACTTTCTGTTGTGCCTCCGATAGGTGTGCTTGTAACAACGTGATTGCCTGGTCTTTTTCTCTTAAAAAATTACTCACTTCCGATGCCTTGTCCATGGTGGCCGCCAAATAGGCTCCAGCATATTGGGACAACTTTGTTAGGTCATCGGAAGGATCGAACTCCTCCTTCCAAACTACGTTGGCTGTCATTGTTTGTTCAGGGAACAGGGAGGGTTGATCAATCCTTCTCCTTTTCTGTTGTCGCTTTACTACGGCCCTGTGCTTTGGGCTGTAAAAGACATCCAATGGAGGTATATCCTCCACTTGCAAAATGACTTGATCCGAAGGATCCTTGGGAATTATTTCTAAGTCTGTAGTAGGGGGTAGACCACTGGTTCCTTCGCTTGGAACCTCTTTTGACACTATATCCTGTGTATCAGCCGCTTTGGATATATCGACATCTCTTGAGCTTTCTAGATTTCTTATGATTGAATCGAATTTCTTCCATTCCTGGAGCAATCTCGAGTCAATCTAGGTATCAACATTCGCATCCTTGGTTCTCTACTCCTGTTGCCTTTTCTGTTCCTCCTCATGTATTCTCTCTTATTCTTTCCTCTTCACTTCCTCTTGTTCTTTCCTCTATGCTTCTTCCTGTTCTTTCCTCTGGAGTTCCTCCTGCTCTCTTCTTTGGACTTCCTCAAAAATTTCTGATGTAGCAGGAGGTTCGTTGGTAAGTCGTTGTTCAGGCTCGCTTGACTGTGTCATCAGGGCAATGGCTAACAAATCTAAAGGCAGAGTTTGCAACCTCTGCTCTCTAAGTTTGTTAAATTCAACTAACCTGTCGTCGTGATGTCTCATTTTAGCTATCACTTCAACCTGAAATAATGACTCGACTGAGGAGAATAGGTCATCAAACTCATCTTCTTTATGTTCAAATTTAGTGAGTTTTTCCTGTTCTAGTACATTATAGACGACTTTGTTTGGATCAAATCGTCTGTTAGGAAGAGTGGTGAGATTCCATATATTTATCTTTTCTTCTTCTTTCTTTGCATGCTTGTAGTCATGCAGAGTGTAAATGCCACACCTTAGAGGAAAAGGAGGCCAGACTTGCTTCTTTGAATTCCTCAGAGTCTTTGTAGCTCCTGCAAATGTAAGCTGATATGTTATCTCTCGAGCCAATAGTTTGTCGGGTATATACAAGGGCAGTATATGAGGTCTGGCATGACTACCGAAAACTCTTACATATGCAAATGTTTCTTCTCCGAACCAGGTTCCTAAGGCTGTCAAGTCAATTTCTGCTTGTGAGGAAATCTTAGGAGCAGGTTTGTCAAAAATTACATAGTAAATGGGCAACATAAATCCATTTCTAACTTGATATAGGTGGTGTTTATAATGGGCTTTCCACAACTTCTTGTGATAGATATGAATGGGCATGGGGTTCTCTGGAGTCCATCTCCACCCCAACACAGGAAATTCAGAGTTAAAACAAAGAGTATCTAAGATGTAGGCGTTGAAGTAAAATGGAGGAATAAACCTATTAGTAACGCGGGTTTTGTTTCTGAACTCAAGAATAGCTGTTGCTAACTTATCAAATAATATATCCCCCCAATCCATTATTTCACTATTGCATGCTGCTTCCATTAAAGGTACCATCTCTATGGAGAATCTTGAGGAATCATGCAACCCCCAAATCCTACACATCATCGCTCCAGCATAACAATAAGGAGAACACAAGGAATCGACAGAGTACTTACCCGAGGAATCATGCTTGTGTTTCGCTGGGTTCTGTCTCCATTCCCATATAGGTGCTGATTCAGTTTCATTTTCATCTCTGAACTTCTCCAGGAATGCTTTGTTATACTTCTTCTCTGGTTCGGGCAAATGGTACATTTGTCTCAAATCATTGGGCTGAAATGAACCGAATACTCTCCCGTCGATAGTGCAAAATGTTCTGTTTGTAATTGGAATTCCTCAACTGCCCATCTTACCACATCTGTGTATGGAAGAATTTTCTCTCGAGCCGCTATCCGGTGTAGGTAAGAATCAGCCAAATCCTTTAGGGTAGCCTCGGACTTCCAGTTCGAGCCTGCTGTAGCTTGTACTGATGTTTCCTGAGGCTCTTCGGCCTCAACCAGATTATAGATGCTCTGCCAAGTAGTATTACCGAGACCAAGACATGTGGTGTTTGAGATTAATCTTTTTACTTGGTCCCGGATCGGGAGTATGTTGTCCTGTTACTGTGGAAGCTAAAGCTGTTCCAAATTTCTTAGACTTCTTCCTCATTTGGCCTAAATTCGTTGCTTCAGAGGAGCTCTTCACAGGAGATAAAATGAACGTAATGCAGAGAATAGGTGGCGCAAACCAAGTATGAAAGAGTTATATCAATCAATGAATAATGGAGGATTAACATAAGACTGTCGCGGATAAAATCTCTAAAGATATTTTTGCATTACTGCTCCATTAATTGGCCGTTTAAACCTGTCAATCATTTAAATGCTCATCATATCCTTTATTCCCCGAATAGTTCATTTAAGCGTGGCTTTGATTTTTTGGTGGTTGATCGCAAGTGAATCATTATCGTGAAGAGAAAGGCTTTTAATAATAATTTAAGACAATATACCCAAGCCTTATCAATCCTTTTTGAAAGTCGTGCTTAGCTTTATCGCAATCGGGGATCGGAGGAATGCTTAAGTAGTTATATTGGTGTCATTGCGAAATCCCCGATCACCGATAGTGATATCGCTAATTCACATCGAGACCTTTTAGAAGAGGGCTTTTAGTTGCATGCATGTTACACTCTCCGATCACCGATAGCGATATCGCATTGGAGCAAAGAGAGGGGCCTTTTGTTATGCATCCTTTGTTATTGTGATATGCGACCTTGAAATCGCTTTATCGCAATAATAGAGAATTATTCATTTTTTATTATAAGGCCGATCATATGTTGACTCAAGGTTTTATAATGTTTTGGTTCTTTTTAGACCTTTTGAGGAATGATAAGTTGATACCAATTTTATCTAAAAGGGACCCATTTCATATTATAGTTTTGAAAGAAAAATTTTATGAGATGGGGGGTTGTTGTATAGCACAACAATTGGTGATTCACTGGGAGAAACAGTTATCTCTGAGAAATATTTAAATACTTAGACTTTATTTATATAGAAATATTATCAAAGAGGAAAATTCTAATATAACTAGGTATACATACATTCTGAATATAATAAGAGCTATTTTTGCTAATTTTCTTCTCTTGTTAAAATTAAATACATTCTAAGTTTTAAATTGGCCTCTATTGGTTGATAATGATAAAACAAAAAACCTTTCCAACTTAGCCTTTTTAATTGATTCCTTTGTCATAGGTAGAGCCTCTGCTGCCAGAAAACGTTCATAGTTTCGACAGGGATACCTTTTAACCATTTGACTGTCCATTATCCCATCCATTTCAGAGTATGATTAAAAGAATGAATTCAAAATATGCTTTCATATTTTGTATTTCTTTTCTTTTCTATTATTTTGTAAGATAAAAAGCCATTGTCCTGGTTTGGTGGCCAGTTGTTTCACAATGCCACTCACTGGTTGTAATATAACCAAACAAGCTGGCTCGTGATGAGACCCCTTGTCTTATGATTATAAGCCATTACCCTGTTTTGGTATGCAGTGTTGGTAATGTCGGTTAAACTATTTCCCAATGATAATGGTAAGCAGGCTTGTAATAAGACCCCTTATCTTTTATATCGAATATTTTAGAATTACACTCTGGGTAATCATAAACTTGGATGAATGGGATGGACAATTTTCTCCTTAAGAGAGAATGGATGACAGGGTAAGAGTTGAAGATGCTAAGATTGAATTAGTTTCTGTTTTGATATTGATAACCTTTTTGTGGCCATTTTGAAAACATTAAAATGATTTATAGTACTTCTAAACCTTGAGAAGATTTCACAAAAATGAAATGGGGTTTCAGAATGTGAATATTCCTAATTTCCTAGAAATTGTCCCTTTTGTTTAAGGCTTCTATTTTAAAAGTAAATATCAAAACTACTTATTTTGAGCAAATTTTCAATATAGTAAAGGCCAATGGAAGATATCTTACAACTTTATTTCCTAATGGTCCTAAAAAATACAAATTCTACTGAAATTTAAAAAAAGGAGAAGGGGTTACCTCCTCAATTGAAGAATTTCTTTAAGATGAGGCCATTAACAGGAAGAGAATCCCTCTTTCCTGATAGATCTTGTAATATGAATGTTGAATGGCCTATCTTCTCATTGATCTGAAATGGTCCAAGCCACATCTTCTGGAACTTGGTGTGTTTTCCTTTATCCTCATGGGCTTTTTCCAATTTCAGAACTAGATCACCAACTTGTAATTGTTTTGAACTGGATGAAGTTGAATCAAAAGATGACTCGATAATCTGCTGATGTTTTGCATGAGTAATT
Organism: Pinus taeda; assembly: GCA_000404065.3. NCBI lineage: Eukaryota > Viridiplantae > Streptophyta > Pinopsida > Pinales > Pinaceae > Pinus > Pinus taeda. Next base: position 86,575 of record APFE030944801.1, read on the forward strand.
TTTGCCTTTTCTCTTTCTTCTTCTAATTTTAAGGTTTGATCATGTCTAAGTTGAATAGAAGAAGAGGGGCTTTCTTCAATAAACTGAACTAGGGCTAGAGAAGGAAGCAATAGATTGGTTGGCAGAACTGCTTCTTTCCCATATACAAGATTGAATGGAGAAGTGCCTATGGAAGCCTTCTGCGTTATTCTATCATCCCATAGTGCGAATATTAAGGATTTGTGCCAGTTTTTATGATTCTGTTCAATAGTTCGCTTAATAATTTTGACTAGATTTTTATTGGTAGATTTTGCTAAGCCATTACCCTGTGGATAGTAATTTGCAGAATATTTCAATTTAAATCCTCTTTTAATAGAGAACTCAAACATAGGATTTCCAAAGAAATAAGATGCATTATCGAAAACAAGAGAATTTGGGACACCAAACTTGGTAATGATGAATTGATCTATAAACTCTATAATTCCTTCAAAGTTTGTTGTCTTTAAAGGAATTGCTTCAACCCACTTAGTAAAGTAATCAGTAGCAGTAACGATATACTTATGTTGTTTGGAGGACTGTGGATTTATTTCCCCAATGATATCCAATCCCCATTGCTCGAAAGGTTGATCACTGTTGACTGGTTGCAAAGGGAAAGCTGGTTTTCTTTGTCTTCCTCTGGAGATTTGACAATTTCGGCATTTCCTTACATATTCGTGAGTATCTCTGAATAGGGTGGGCCAATAATATCCAGCATGAATGATTTTGTGGGTTGTGTCAGCTCCAAAATGTCCTCCTGCTGGTCCATCATGTAGCTCCTGCAAAACCTTTTGTGCTTTAGGTTTTTCTAGGCATCTTAATAAAATTGAATCATAATTTTGCCTAAAAAGTACATCATCAATGATTATGAAGTTTTTTGCTTTTAATCTAATGGCCCGTTTGTTTTTATAAGAAAGATTAGGAGGTTCATATCCATTTTTCAAATAAAAGATCAAGTCTGCATATTGAGATTCAGAATCAGTGATACTTATCTGGTTGATTTCTTCAATATATTCTGTATCACCTGATTCTTGAATGTTGGATGCTCCTGCTAATAACCTGCAAAAACTTTGGCCCCTAACAATCTTTGCTGGCTTGATTTCCAAGTCATATTCTTGAAGTGCTATAACCCAATTTTCCCTTTTTTCACCTAATTCCCTTTGGATTAGTAATTGCCTTACTGCAGAAGAAGGAACTATAACTTTTGTATGGGCTTTTAAAAGGAAGGGCCTGTAATGTTTGATAGCTTTATACACAGTAAAGGCTTGTTTTTCAACTTCGGAATAATTTAGTTCAGCACCTTGAAGATTTGAACTATAAATGAAATCGGTGCTTCCAATTTGTGATCATTAATCTGAGTGAGTACCACTACATAAGATGAATCATACGCGATAGTATACAATATGAAATGATTAGAAAAATTAGGAGTGTTTAAAGCAGGGGCATTGATTATTGGTTGTTTAATTGAACCAAATGCTTCCTTTTCTGCAGATCCCCATCTAAACACTGAATTTTTCTTAATCATAGTTTGCAATGGTAAAATGATGTGGGAAAAATCGGGAACAAATCTCTTGACAAAGTTAATTTGACCTAAAACTAACTGCTTGGATTTTTTGTTATGAGGAAATGGAATTTCAGAAATCTCTTTAATCCTATCAGGATCAATATAAATACCATGTTTGGAAACGATAAAGCCCAAGAACTTTCCTTGATTAAGAGCAAAGAAGGATTTTTTGGGATTGAGTGAAATACCATACCTTCTGCAGCATTCAAAGATTTGATTCAAATCATGTAAATGATTAGATCTCTTCTTGGAAAATACAGTAATATCATCTAAATAGACAACTACTGTTTTGTCGATCAATCCTTTGAAGGCTATATCCATTGCTCTTTGGAATGTAGCTCCTACATTAACAAGTCCAAAAGGCATTTTCTGATAAGCGTAAGTTCCCCATTTTGTTCTGAAGGTAGTTTTGAGTCTGTCATCAGGATGGACCAAAATTTGGTTATATCCTGAAAAACCATCTAAAAAGGACATTAGCTCAGAACTTGATACTGAATGGAGTATCTGCTCCATGGTAGGTAATGGGAAATTATCTTTTTGGCTTGCCTTATTCAAATTTCTGAAATCTATACAAATCCTGATGTCGCCATTTTTCTTCCGAATAGGCACCATATTGGAAACCCAGTTTGAGTGCCAAACAGGAAAAATAATCTTAGCTTTCAAGAGTTTATTGAGTTCTGATTTTATTTGACTCTCTAAGTTCGGATGTATTTTCCTCAAATTTTTTTGAACTGGTTTTTGTTCAAAAAGCATTGGAATGGTATGTTGGATGATTGATGTATCGTATGTTTTTAAATCATCATATTTTCAAGAGAAGACATGTTTATTTTTTCTTAATAATCTAATGAATGCTATCCTTTCTTCCACAGAAAGTCCTAATCCCAAATTGATGTTTTGAGGGTTTTGCTCAGTACCAAGGTTTATCAATTCAAATCTTAAGGTGGAACTTTGGAGCTTTGAATTGGTTACCTATTTAAACATGTCTTTAATATCATAGAGATCCTCAAGTTTAACCACAGGTTTTGGTATTGAGTTTTCCTCGTGCTTTTCTTTCATCTGAAGATCATGATCGCTTTCATCAATGATCTAATCATCTTAGGACTTGTCAGAAGTCAAGAAATGTAATATGTCTTCATCGTGATTGAACACTGGCCAATTGGTGACATTGTCAGGAATCGATGGTCTAAAAATTAACTATACTGAAAATCTATCTGGGCTATAATCTTTGGAAGGTAGGAGTTTAGAAGCAACATTGTCTAGCAAGTCAGCTGCTGCATTATGGGATCTGGGAACAGGTGAAATATTAAATGCTAAAAAATGAGATATAAGTTCCTGGACCAAAGACTGATAGTGCTTGAGGTGACTAGAAAGACAATGAATTGTATTTCTGACTTGTTTTATGACAATCTCTGAATCACCAAACACTTTCAAATATTTAACTTTAAGGCCAATAGCTTTATATAGTCCTTGAACTAAGGCCTCATACTCAGCTGTGTTATTTGTGCATTCGAATTCCAACCTACAAGACAACATCATTTTCTCTCCCTTAGGGCTAACTAAAATTCACCCTGCTCCCGATCCTTCACTGGATTTAGATCCGTCAAAGTATAAAGACCAAAATAAAGAATTATCAATGAATTTTATTTACAGTGTTCTCAAAAACATTAACACATCTTGATATATCGGTTTGTGAAAAATTTTCGATTTGGGATGTGAAATTGTTTACTGAGAAAGGGGATGGTTGGGTAGTATAATTGCCAAAGAATGATTCAGAAGGGTAATTCCCCAAAATATTATTGTTAAATGCTATTGGTTGATTCTCCTATTCAAATTCTGTGATAGTATGGGTCATATGTTTCTCCTGATTGCTTTTTATTTGATCTGGCTTTCCCTTGTAGGGTAGCCACATATGGGACCAATCGGTAGAAATATACCCATGGAGCTTCTCAGACCAATCCCTACTCAAGATTAAACCATAAAACTCAAGTATATCAGCAATTAAGATATCAATTCTTTGAACTACTCGTGGATCAACCGATAACCTGATAGTTACAGAGTTGATTTCCCCTAAAACCTGGAATTTGGTTCTATCTAACTGCACAATGTGAATTGAAGACTTTTGGGGCTCAATGTTCAGTTTGGAACAAACTAAAGCTGGCATTATATTAGAGGACGCCCCTGAGTCAATCAAACAGTTGTGTAGATTTCGATTATAGATCTCGTAGGTTAAGAGGAAAGGGGGGTATAGGAATTTGACCTGTCTCCAATTAGAATCGTATCAGTAGCTTCAATCCTACCAGAAGGTGGTTGACCTGAATCATTTGCAGATTTAGCACTAGGAAGAGACGAAGAAGGAACTGCATTTAGTTCCTTAAGAAGCAATTTCTGTTGATGTTTTAATTTGCTAAGTTCAAACAAGGTGGTGTTTTCCTTATTCTTCTTCATATCATCAACAATATTGTAATCCATTAAATCCAAAACTACCAACGTTTTGGATGTTGAAGATGTATTTGAGGATGATGGTTGGTTTTGAGGTACTGTTGCGGCCGGCTTCTTTGTGGGTACCTTTTCCTTTGTAGTAGTAACACCTGCACTTCTTTTCTTTGAGCTTGCCTGGACAGGTTCAGGGGCACCTTTACTCCTAGTAATCACAGGAAAAGCTTCTTGTTCATTTTCTGTATCGGAGTTAGGTAATATGAAGTCCCACATTCCATGGCATTCAACAACTTCCTCTTCTTCGAATTCATCAGATGATGAAATTGTTTCATCTTCTTCTTCCTCTTCAGGATTTGAATCTGCATTAGATATAACATTTGGTGGTTTTGACTCAGGTTTCTTAAAATTCCTATATGGTTTCTTTGTTGAAGTTTCAGCTACTTGCTTTTTAATTTCAACCATTTCATTTGACATTGTTTTGAGGACCTTTTGTAGACCCTCCATATTGTATGGATCTTTAGGGGTTTTCTTCTTTGAATCATCCTTAAAAGAAACTCTTTTGGATTTCCTATCTTCGAGCGCAACTTTCTTGTCCAAAGAGATAATGTGTTTTTCCATAGCGAGAGCTTCTTTCATGTTTTCGGCTAAAGTTGGTTTCCCAGCCCTATCTACAAAAATGGCTATATTTGAAGGTAGGGCTGTGATATACCACTCACTTCTGATTTGCTCACTTGGCTTGGAATCGGTAGGGATTTTATTCAATAGTTTATTGAATTGGGAGTTAAACTCCTTAATAGGTTCTCTAGATTCAATCCTTAGATTTGAAAGATCATTAATCAGTGTCGCCAAGGATCTATCATCGCCATATTTGGTAAGAAATTGCTCCTGAAAGATATTCCAACTGGTAATGGATCCAGAGGGTAAGGAAAAATACCAAGACCCAGCTGATCCTTGTAAAGTGTAGGGGAAAAGCATAACTACAACATCTTCTTCTGTTACTCCTTTTAGATTAATTGACAACATGAAATTGTTAATGTGTTCCTCAGCCAATGTTCCAGCATCTGGATTAAATTTTGGTAACCACTTCTTAGGATAATCAGGTAATGGATGTAATGGTGTAGGCATAGTGACCGCACCAGGACTGTTCCATGGATTCTGCTCCATCTTGGAAGTAACAACGATTGTTGGTGGAGTTCCAGGTGTTTGGGGAGGAGTTGGTATTGATGACTGAATAGATTGTGATATTGAAGTTGGTGATCCCTACTGAACAACAATATGTAATGGGGGAGTGGATGTTTGACTTCGCACTGGAGAGGACAAGATGGAAGATGATGGAGAAAAGGTCTCACTACCAAATCCTTCAGTGTTCTTTTTAGCCTTTTTCCTTTTTGGTAAAGGCAACTCAGCAGGTTCAATGCCGAGTTTTTCGCTTTGAAATCTGGTGAGAGGATGGGGTAGATGGAATTACGAAGTCTCACTGCCTTGAGATACTTCAGATTTCTGAGGTGATATGGAAAAGACTTGAAGTTTCTAGATGAGAGACTGAACTTCAGGGGACTCTAGACTTAATCATTCTGAAGTATGATGAGGTTGAGCAGTGGTGGTTTATCCCTCTTCTTCTCATTTGGACACTGGTGTTTTAGAATGCAAACGGGAGGTCCAAGGTGAGGTGGAGGGAGATTTGCTCTGAGAATGGTCTATAGATTTTGATTTACTCGCCATTCGTAGTTGATGGCCCTCCTTCTAGCGCCAAAAATGTTGATGCCTCAAAAATCATTGCATCAACATCAGGGGATAACCACCCAGTACGGACCTTAATACAACTCCTTTTCCATTTAGGATGGTGGCTCTGACTGGATATAATGGGACTAGTTTCCCAGTAATGAATAAAAAGGGATGGATGAGTGACTGGTTTTCTAATAAGTGATAATGAATGGATGACTTAATCTAAAAGCGAAAATACAAAAGACTATTCTATAACGGGAAGCTTCTATTCTTAAGTGCAATGTTTGATGATCTTTGTTCATCAATAGGCATATAGATGACTCTATTCAATAAACATAGAGATTCATTCATATAATAGTTGCTTTGTTCAAATAGTTGAACAAAGTAATTAATAAAACATTGTTACACTTAACTTTTTATATTACTGATACATGTATGATTAGAAGAAAAGCACACTGTAAACATCCAATAGTGGAAAGTATAAAGAATGTAGTTAAAACACATGCATATATTCAATAATAGCAAGAATGATTAAATAACAATTCACATAAAAAGAATGAATTCAAACATAGATAGTAGTACCATATGAGCTGCAAATCATTCCCAACATCAATCGCAATTCGAATTCCTTCTTCCGACTCAGAAATACTTTTAAATAAAGGCAGTGGTGCACATCCACATAAAAGCTTCATTATCAAAATTGGAATAATTGGCCCAGTCTTTATAAAAAAATATACCTGAAGTACAGTAGTGCAACTTCAGGTTTAAGTCATATACAAAAACGTACGACCCTTTCTAAATACATGAAAGGGTCTATAAATACTTAATTAAACTAACTAACTACAGAATTAAAATGCTACTAAATTGGTATAACTTGATCTTGAATATCTCCCCCACAGCAATCTAGTATTTGGCAACATGATTCATCACTCTGGCTGTTTTACTTTTGACCTGAGTTGGCATATCACTAGCATCGGTTCCACTTCTTGAGGGCGGCTAAGACGAGAATTGAGTTGAGCAGAAGAGGTGGCATCGTGTATATCGGGAATGATACACCCAATTGCATTTGTTAGGCACTTGAGGGTGGCTCTCTAGCTGTATGGTTTTACTAGGAACAACCAATAGGTGTCCCAAGTTAAACTTTTAATACCTGTGATCAATCTCCCATTCTTTTCCAGCTCTTGATAACATGATTGCTCCAATGTTTTGGTCGATAGTAATTTACCTGGTGTACATTGAGAGATCATATTAGATAAATAGAGAGTATTGTTAATCAATTCAATCAAATTACTTGTGGATAATTTGCATCTAGAAACTGCTCTCTCTGCCTTCATCAATTGGGACTGCCACTCCATGAGTAGAATTTCTTTATGGGATTCTAGGATTTTAGGCAAATTTTCTACCTGTCCCTCACTAGTGTCCTGCCAAGTAAGAAAATCTGTTAAGGTCTCATCAGCCTGCTCTAAGTCCTGTCTAGCATTGATTGATTTATCTATTATTGATGTTGTTGTGTCACACAGGGGTTCAACTTGAGCAATTTTATGACACAACAATATTATTTGTGTTACCAGTGCCTTATTAATTTGTAGTGCTTCTGCTCTGAAATCGGCAAGTTGCGGAAGACTCTTGAACTTCTCTATTTGACCCGATAATCGAGCAATTTTCTCATCTTTTGTCTTTACCATCCGTTCATTCATTGTCTTCAATTTTGCTAATGCTTCCAATAGTTCTTTCTTCCTTTGAATTGCACTCGAATCTACCTTCTGTTTCTCTTCATGCAACTGCTTTTTCAGTTGATTATTTAACTGTTGTTGCATTGACAATTGTTGTTCTAATTCTTCTGCTTTCTGTTGTGCCTCCAATAGCTGTGCTTGTAACAACGTGATTTCCTGGTCTTTTTCTTTCAAGAAATTACTCACTTCCGACGCCTTGTCCATGGTGGCCGCCGAATAGGCTCCAGCATATTGGGACAACTTTGTTAGGTCATTGGAAGGATCGAACTCCTCCTTCCAAACTACGTTGGCTGTCACTGTTTGTTCAGGGAACAGAAAAGGTTGATCAATCCTTCTCCTTTTCTGTTTTCACTTTACTACGGCCCTTTGCTTTGGGCTGTAAAAGACATCCAATGGAGGTATATCATCCACTTGCAAAATGATTTATCCGAAGGATCCTTGGGAATTATTTCTAAGTCTGTAGTAGGGGTAGACCGCTGGTTCCTTCGCTTGGAACCTCTTTTAACGTTGTATCCTATGTATCAGCTGCTTTAGATATATAGGCATCTCTTGAGCTTTCTAGATTGCTTATGATTGAATCGAATTGCTGCCATTCCTGGAGCAATCTCGAGTCAATCTGGGTATCGACATTCGCATCCTTGGTGCTCTACTCCTATTGCCTTTTCTGTTCCTCCTCATGTATTCTTTCTTGTTCTTTCCTCTACGCTTCCTCTTGTTCTTTCCTCTGTGCTTCTTCCTAATATTTCCTCTGGAGTTCCTCCTGCTCTCTTCTTTGGACTTCTTCAAAAAATTTTGATGTAGCAGGAGGTTCGTTGGTAAGTCATTGTTCAGGCTCGCTTGACTATGTTATCGAGGCAGTGGCTAACAAATATAGAGGCAGAGTTTGCAAACTCTTCTCTGTAATTTTGTTAAATTCAACTAACCCGTCGTTGTGATATCTCATTTTAGCTATCACTTGAACCTGAAATAATGACTCGGCCGAGGAGAATAGGTCATCAAACTCATCTTCTTTATGTTCAAATTTAGTGAGTTTTTCCTGTTCTAGTACATTATAGATGACTTTGTTTGGATCAAATCGTCTGTTATGAAGAGTGGCGAGATTCAGTATATTTATCTTTTCTGCTTCTTTCTCTGCATGCTTGTATTCATGCAGAGTGTAAACACCACACCTTAGAGGAAAAGGAGGCTAAACTTGCTTCTTTGAATTCCTCAGAGTCTTTGTAGCTCCTGCGAATGTAAGCTGATATGCTATCTCTCGAGCCAATAGTTTGTCGAGTATATACAAGGGGAGTATATGAGGCCTGTAATGACTGCCAAAAAATCTTACATATGTAAATTTTTCTTGTCTAAACCAGGTTCCTAAGGATGTCAAGTCAATTTCTGCTTGTGAGGAAATCTTAGGAGCAGGTTTGTCAAAAATTGCATAACAAATGGGCAACATAAATCCATTGCAAACTTGATATAGGTGGTGTTTATAATGGTCTTTCCACAACTTCTGGTGATAGATATGAATGGGCATGGGGTCCTGTGGAGTCCATGTCCACCCCAACATAGGGAATTCAGAGTTAAAACAGAGAGTATCTAAGATGTAGGCGTTGAAGTAAAATGGAGGAATAAACCTATCAGTAACGCGAGTTTTGTCTCTAAACTCAAGAATAGCTGTTGCTAACTTATCAGATAATATATTCCCCGAATCCATTATTTCGCTATTGCATGCTACTTCCATTAAAGGTACCATCTCTATGGAGAATTGTGAGGAATCATGCAACCCCCAAATCCTACACATCATCGCTCCAGCGTAACAATAAGGAGAACACAAGGAATCGACAGAATACTTACCCGAGGACTCATGCTTGTGTTTCCCTGGGTTCTGTCTCCATTCCTGTATATGTGCTGATTCAGTTTCATTTTCATCTCTGAACCTCTCCAGAAATGATCTGTTATACTTCTTCTCTGATTCGGGCAAATGGTACATTTTTCTCAAATCATTGGGCTGAAATGAACTGAATACTCTCCCGTCGATAGTGCAAAATGTTCTGTTTGTAATTGGAATTTCCTCAACTACCCATCTTACCACATCTGTGTATGGAAGAATTTGCTCTCGAGCCGCTATCCGGTGTAGGTAAAAATTGGCCAAATCCTTTAGGGTAGCCTCAGACTTCCGGTTTGAGCCTGCTGTAGCTTGTACTGATGTTTCCTGAGGCTCTTCGGCCTCAACCAGATTATAGATTCTCTGCAAAGTAGTATTACCGAGACCAAGACATGTGGTGTCTGAGATTAATCCTTTTTTACTTGGTCCTGGATCGGCAGTATGTTGTTCTGTTATTGCGGAAGCTGAAGCTGTTCCAAATTTCTTAGACTTCTTCCTCATTTTGCCTAAATTCGTTGCTTCGGAGGATCTCTACACAGGAGATAAAATGAACGTAATGCAGAGAATAGGTGGCGCAAACCAAGTATGAAAGAGTTATATCAATCAATGAATAATGGAGGATTAACATAAGACTACCACGGATACAATATCTAAAGAGATTTTGGCAAAACTGCTCCATTAATTGGTCGTTTAAACCTGTCAATCATTTAAATGCTCATCATATCCTTTATTCCCCGAATAGTTCATTTAAGCGTGGCTTTGATTTTTTGGAAGTTGATCGCAAGTGAATCACTATCGTGAAGAGAAAGGCTTTTAATAATAATTTAAGACAATATACCCAAGCCTTATCAATCCTTTTTGAAAGTCGCGGTTAGCTTTATCGCAATCGGGGATCGGAGGAATGCTTAACTAGTTATATTGGTGTCATTGCGGAATCCCTGATCGCCGATAGTGATATCGCTAATTCGCATCAGGAGCTTTTAGAAGAGGGCTTTTATTTGCATGCATGTTACACTCTCCAATCACCGATAGCAATATCGCATCGGAGCAAAGAGAGGGGCCTTTTGTTATGTATCCTTTGTTATTACGATATGCGATCTTGCGATCGCTTTATCGCAATAATAAAGAATTATTCGTTTTTTACTACAAGGCCGATTATATGTTGACTCAAAAGGTTTTTTTTTTTTTTTTTTTTTTTTTTTCCGGACCTTTTGAGGAATGATAAGTTGATACCAATTTTATCGAAAAGGGACCCATTTCATATTATAGTTTTGAAAGTAAAATTTTATGAAATGGGGGGTTGTTGTATAGCACAATAGGTACCTCATTGAAAAGATCTATCCAAGGAATATAGTGATCAATGTGATTGCCCTAAACGTTGTTGAGAAAATTTTTCCAAAACAATGTCGTTTAGGGCCTCAAAACGACTCCAGAAGTTCATGACCTGAAAAACAACCAAAAAATAGTAAATTGTGCTACGATTAAGGAAACTAGAAAATAAAATAAACATTGGTGAATGTCTAAGTAGAATAGGTGGGTGGCCACCAATATCCACTTGGATGAGTCCTCCCCCTTAGGAAGCAATGGTCCCCATTGTGTTGAGTTCCTCCATGAGATGAGGAAACTTCTACTAAACTTGGTCCCTGGTGAGCCATTTGCCTTGGTGAAGGAGTTAGCCTACTTTAACAACTCGATATAGCTATATCCTTTTTTGTAAATGTTTCTTGATCTATGTGTCCATGATCTGATCAGTTGTGGTATGTTCCATGCAGTCCAGGTTGAGCTCTATTGGTGTGAGTTGTTTTGCAATGTCAGATGTGTCCAATAATGGTGAACAGTATGGCCGAAGGTGATATACATTGAACATTGGGTGCAGGCCAAGGAATGGGGGAATGTTGCGCTCCAAAGAATTGTTTCCCACATCCTTGGTAATTGTGTAAGGACCATATCGAAGTGGTTTGAGCTTCCAATGGGCTCTTGTAAGGCATTCTTTCTGTAAATTCAACCAGACTTTGTCGCCCACCTAAAACTTGTGTGGCACCTGATGTTGATCATGTCGCTGCTTGTACCTGGAATTTTCCACAATGGAGTAGCGATATATCGGCCTGTCGGGCAGAGGTTCTTCGGTAGTCAAATCAAACGAATACTTGACCTGACAGTGCAGCAATACCCCTATGGGTGGGGAGAATATGTCTTTGTATTCTTTCATGACCATATCGAACTGCTTTTGCTGCATGGAGGAACCCTTCTTGGGGTCCATGGATGTGGTTATGATATTCCCCTTACTTTGAGAGAGAACCATAAACAAAATAAATTTCCTAGTATGGGAGATGATCTTACTACATTTCTTAGCAGAGATCAAAGAGGTAGAAGTAGGTGGGGCTACCTATGGTACCCTATATAATGTATTACCCAAAGAAATAATCATAGAGTGAGGTCTAGACTCATATACAACATGTCGCTTCAGCATGTATGGTTTTCATAATAATACATCACAAACATCAAGAGGAGTAACATCACAAAAGACCTCATATGTGAAGGGCTTGATATTGTAGGGAAGGAAACACTGCTGACTAACTCAGAGATGTTGTCTTTGGTGAAGCCACCTGATGTTATATTTTTGCGGGTGTGGTATGGTCAATAGACCCAACCGATTCACGAACTCTGTTGAAATGAGGTTCTTTTGGCTGCCACTATCGACAATGAATTGCAACGACAAACCTTAAAACCACATTTGTGAGTGGAAAGACACTCCCCCTCCTCTGGATCTTCGGGCTCATTCTTCTGGATCTTGGTGGTTGCAATAGTGGCATTGGGCTCTACAACAATAATCTTCATCCCTTTATCATTCCCCTTTTCGGGTTCTGACTCAGGGTCAGAACTGATTCTTAAGCCTTCAACTCATCCACCAACAACTGCTTTGTTCACCACTCACTTGTATTGTGGGTGGGGCTCTTATGGAACTCACATCACTTTCCTGTGTCCTTCTTTGACTTCGTGGTGGTGTTATTTCCTTGCAGCGTCGACGAGTTGTCTTAGGTCACCTCGCCTCAGCTTTTCCCTTTGTTCTTCGGATTCACAGGTCCAAAGTCTTGCTTCCTTTGTTTAAACTTCTGCTCGATATTGACAGTGTATCAGTACGTCGTACCAAGCGAGGAGATTTCCAGGAACTCCATCTCATTCTGGATGTACCTGTGTAGGAAGATGCAATATTTGAGTACCAATTTCCACTCAAAATCCTTGATACCAAACTTTGTGCGAAGGGTATGAAAAATATTGGTAAACTCCAGCACATCTTGGTCCCTTCCCTATCATAGAGTGGTCCACTTTATGTATTTATATTCATAGCTTTCGATAGGGTAGTATTTCTCCTTGATGGCATCGTGGAATGAATTCTAAGTGGGGGTGACTGAAAACAATGAGGTCATACTATCATCCTTCTACTCATGGTAGGTTTCCCACCAATCCTTGATGTGTGGGGCGACTTTGAGAAGTGAAAACATAATATTTTCCCAATTAGAAAAGTCATGAACTTAAAAATATCCTTCCAATAGATTTAACCATTTATCTACAGCGTCTGTATCTATCATGCCTTCGAATATGGGAATATTGAAGTTAACTTATACCTTAAAAGGAGTGACGCCTCCAGAGTGGTCGTTGGATGAAGATGCATCACCTATGGGTAGCTGTCGAAGGATCTGCGTGAAGTTATCCATCATCAGATCCCTCTATCACTTAAGGGCTTCCACGAGCAACATTTTGAAAGGATCTCCTATACCCCTCATCTTTCTTTTCTTTTGCCATGGGAGGTCGATGTCTTTTGCGAACCTGATCCTGTAGTGGTTGAACCAGATTGAGCCCTAACTCTGTTAGGCCCCTATACTACTAATGTAACCCCTTATTGTTATTAGTACAACCCACTCATTATATTGATGTACCCATGTAGTGCCCATATTGTTACTATTGTGCCCCATAGAAGCCCACTATTGTTATTATTGTGCCCTTACATTATTATTGTTATGTCGGCTCTGATTATATTATGACCCCTTAGACTCCTATATATAGAAAGGAGGTATTTTCATTTGTATCATCCAAGAATTTTTCATTTATGTAATGTAAAGGAGGTTGCCCCCTCGAACAGGTTGAATACTAAGGCGTTGATCTATCTTTTCTATCTTTTCTTGAGCTGGTTTCATAACATTTGGTATCAGAGCTTTGGATTCTAGGGTTTCGCTGCTCCAAACAGGTCATCGTGGATTTTTCACTATAACTTGTTTTCTGTGATGTTTCAGAAGTCGCAAAAAAAACCCATTTGAGAAGAAATCGTGCTGGATCTTGGGTCCGAATTTCCGAGCTTTTCACGGGATATTTGCGGAGATATGATCTGAGGAAGTTGGTCTTTTTGCAGACTCCTGAATTACATTCGAAACAGGTGACCTGGGGAAAATCGTCATAACTTTCTCTCTGGGGATCAGATTGAAATTTTGTAAGAAGGTGCAGAAAGAGGACGGACTGTAGTCTCTTGTATACATTTTTCAGATTCAAAGGTCAAAATAGTGACAGGTGGCACGTCGTACAATTTTGCTCTACTGAATTAGTGTATAATCAGGTCACTGTGGGAGAATTGGCATAACTCTTCATTGGAGAATCCAATTGGGGTAAGCCTGGTGGAATTGGAAAGAGAACGTAGAGGACTACTACAGGTCATAGTTTCAGAACTTAAAGATCTGCAAGTACAGAGTTACAGCCATTTCAAGTTCGAGCTCCTAAAATCAAGAAAAATCAAGATGAGGAAGTTTGATGGCAAGGATCCAGTAAATTGGATATGTCAGATGGAGCAATATTTTGATCTACATGGTGTACCAATGTTACAAAAGGTATGTATTGCATCTTCATATTTAGAACCAGATCAATTTTTATGGTATAAAGGGCTTTGTTCTCGTAAAAAACTTGTTACGTGCTCAATTTTCACGGAGGAAATGACAACATATTATGAGGATACAAAGAGCAACACCTTCTTTAGAGCAACACCACAACAATTGGAAAGAGTAAAAGGGCGTTGTGACATACTAGAAAGTAAAATTATGGCAACAATGAATTCAAGCCCTCACAACTATGAATATGGAAGTGTTGTTTCTCCTAGCCTTCCACAACCTACAAGGGTTACACCACAACAATTGGAAGAAAAAAGAGAAAAAGGGCTTTGTTACAATTTTGATAGAAAATGCACTAAAGGTCATAAGTGTGCTGAGAAGAAATTATTATACATAGAATATAAAGAGGAGGAGGAAAAGGATCAAGAATCATCAAAAGAAGAGGATATATGCTAGGACCCCACACTAGAGAAAGAAGAAATGAATCATACCATATCTTGTAAAGCATTGGCAAGAATTACCACTCCTCAAACTCTCAAGATAGAAGGACATATCAAGAAGGAAAAGGAGCAAGAAAGGTCAAAAGAAGAAGATATACCCCAGGAACAAAGCCTAGATGAAGAAGAAATAAATCCGACCATATCTTGTAATGCATTGGCAGGAATTACCACTCCTCAAACTATCAAGATAGAAGGACAAATCAAGAAGAAAAAGGTAATAGTGTTGATTGATTCAGGAAGCACCTACAATTTTATTCATTGTAGGGTAGCAAAAGAATTGAATTGCTTCCTATATCCAGCACCAGAGTGTCAATTGATGATTGCAAATGGAGGAACAATAAATTGCTCGGGAAAGTGCCATAATATCATGTTATCCATGGGAGAATATGTATTGACTAGCCCAATGCTTTCCATTCCAATGGGAGGTGCTGATGTTGTACTAGGAGTCCAATGGCTACAATCCTTGGGTACAATAGCTTTTAATTTTCAAAAACTTTTCATCAAATTTTCTACGGAAGGAAAGGAAGTTGAATTAAGGGGTATTGCAGGGAAACCAGGAAAGATAATCAGCTCTAATGGTATGACAAAGCTTCTAAAAAAGGAGCAAAGAGGTGTAATTGCACAATTATGTTCGCTAGATGTTTCCACATCGGAATCATCTATTTCTCTAGATCTCCAAAAAGTCCTGGACAATCATTCCAAGGTATTTGAGACTCCCAAAGGTCTCCCACCTGTGTGTGATCATGATCATGCTATTCATAAAATTCCAGGAAGTGTTCCTCCAAACGTTAGGCCGTACAGATATCCCTATGTCCAAAAGAGTGAAATTGAACGTATGGTTCCAGAAATGCTAGAGGCTGGTATAATTCAACTGAGTCAAAGTTCTTTCTTTGATCCAGTAGTATTGGTGCACAAGAAGGATGGATCATGGCGCATGTGTCCGGATTATAGGGAGCTCAACAAGTTCACTATTAAAGATAAGTTCCTCATTCCTGTCATTGATGAATTACTGGATGAATTGCATGGATAAATTTACTTCACTAAGTTGGATCTTCGTTCAGGATATCATCAAATCAGAATGAAGACTGAAGAAATTCCAAAAACAACTTTTAGAACTCATGAGGGTCATTATGAATTTTTGGTCATGCCTTTTGGCCTTACCAATGCACCTTCAACATTTCAAGGTTTGATGAATTCCATTTCAAACCATTCCTTAGAAAATTTGTGTTAGTATTTTTTGATGATATACTAATCTACAACAAGTCTTGGAAGGATCATGTTGAACATGTTGACAGGGTGCTACAACTATTGGAGGAGAAACAATTATATGCAAAAAGATCCAAATGTTTCTTTGGAGTACAAGAGGTGGAATATCTGGGTCATATTGTATCTCATGAAGGAGTTAAGGTAGACCCTAGCAAAATTAAAGCCATTAAGGAATGGAAAATCCCCACATCCGTAAAGCATCTGCGAGGATTTCTCGGGTTGATAGGGTATTATTGCAAGTTTGTTAAGAATTATGGGAGAATAGAAGCACCTCTAACAACATTATTGAAGAAAGATGCATTTTCATGGACTGCAGAAGCAATAAAGGCCTTCGAAAATCTTAAAGAGGCAATGTGCCAAGCACTGGTCTTAGCTACACCGGACTTCACAAAATCCTTTATTGTGGAAAGTGATGCTTCAGGAAATGGAATTGGTGTTGTTTTAATGCATGATTAAAGACCTATTGATTTTGAAAGTCGTCCAATCAAGGAAAAGTTTTTACACAAAGCTATTTATGAGAAGGAAATGTTGGCAATACTCCATGCACTTAAGAAATGGCGACCCTACCTAATGGGAAGACACTTCAAGGTAAAAACGGATCATGATAGCCTTAAATACTTTTAGAACAAAGATTATCCTCTGAAGAGCAACAAAAGTGGGTCACAAAGATGTTGGGTTATGACTTTGAAATCATCTACAAAAAAGGGAAGCAAAATGTGGTGGCAGATGCACTCTTAAGAAAGGATGAGGATGTTGAAGCATTTTTGTGCGCCATTTATATTATCCAACCAGATTGGATAAACGAAGCAAGGGAGGAATGGAAGAATGATGAAGAAGTGTGGGTACTTATTCGAAAATTACAACAAGATTCCAGTACGTCTGGTACATTTAGCTAGAAAAATTATTCATTATGGTACAAAGATCACTTATACCTCTATAGAAATTCCTAGCTAAAACAAAAGATTCTTATGGAATTGCACACTTCTCCCTTAGGAGGGCACTCAAGATTCTTAAAAACTTACCACAGGGTTAAGGAGGAATTTTTTTGGGATGGCCTTAAATCAGATATTCAAAAGTTTGTGGTAGAATGTTTGGTTTGCCAACAAAATAAAGTTGAAACAATTAAGACACCTGGTCTATTACATCCTTTATCCATTCCAAGCCAACGTTGGGAGGAGGTTTCAATGGATTTTATCGCAGGTTTACCCAAGTCTGAGGGAAAGAGTGTCATCATGGTGGTGGTTGACAGAATTACCAAGTATGCACACTTTTGTGCATTATCACATCCATTTAAAGCCAATACAGTTTCTACAACATTTATGGAAACAATTCAAGAGCTACATGGAAATCCAAAGATTATTGTAAGTGACAGAGATCCCATTTTCACTGGGAATTTTTGGACAGAATTATTTTCTTGTCTTGGTACTCAGTTAGCTCATAGCTCATCTTATCATCCTCAATCTGATGGGCAAACTGAGATAGTAAACAAATGTTTGGAAGGATATCTTCGTTGCTTTGTATCTGATAAACAGACACAATGGGTCAAATGGTTGCCTCTGGCTGAATGGTGGTATAACACTTCCTTCCATGCAGCAACAAAAATTACCCCATTTATGGCACTTTATGGGTATCAACCACCATCCATCACATCATATTTAAGTGAAAATTCTAAGGTTTAGGCAGTGGAACATCACATCGAACATCAACAACAAGTCCTCCAACTCTTAAAGGATAACCTCGTGTTGGCACAGAATATAATGAAATAATAGGCAGATCAACATCGCAGCGAAAGAAGTTTAGATGTAGGTGATTGGGTATTCCTACGGCTACAACCATATAAGCAAATGTCCCTCAAGCAAGCTAAGAAGGATAATAAATTGTCACCAAAATATTAGTGTTGCAAAAGATTGGTACTATGACATACAAATTGGAGCTTCCTGCAGCTTCTCAACTGCACCCAGTTTTCCAAGTTTCATGTTTAAAGAAGGTTATAAGTGACAAGCTCCCAGTTCAAACAATATTGCGAGAACTTGATGAGGAAGGAAAAATTATATTGGAACCGGAAGCAGTCACAAGAAACAAGAACTCGAAAAGCTACGAAATCGATCAATTTCGAGTATTCTTATAAGTGGGAAGGAACTTATTCTGCTGAAGATTCCACATTGGGAGGATGAGAATTTTATACAGAAGTATCCAGACTAATCAAGCGTGAGGACAACACTTTTTTTTGAAGAGAGGGCATGTTGGGTCCCTATAATACTGTGGATTACCCCCCCATACTTTGTAGTTGTACCCCTTATTAATATTGTTGTGCCCCTTATTGCACACCATTATTGATTACTGTGCCCCATAAATTCCCTCTATTGTTATTTTTTGTCGCTTTATATTATATTGTTAGGTCAGCTGGTTATATTTGTGATCCTTAGACTCTATATATAGAAAGGAGGTTTTGTCATTTGTATCATCCAAGAATTGTTCATTTATGTAATGTAAAGGAGGTTGCCCCTCGAAGAGGCTGAATTCTAAGGCGTTGATCTATTTTTTCTATCTTTTCTTGAGCTGGTTCATAACATATGTAGTATTTTCTTTTTTCATTTTAATTAAGGGTTTGTATATTTTATCTTATCAGATTGTAAGGACTTATTAGAAGTAACCCTAATGAATTTTCTAACAATTTACACTCATTATCACACCAAGTGTTGGAAATTGTATTTTTCTTTATACCACAGTTCAAGTGACAATTTGTTTATGGAAGTAGATAGGGTTGTCCTAAAAATATGATAGAGGTCTTAAACATTATTCATATGAGAGGGAATTCAATTTAGTATTTAAACCCTTTACGAAAATATCAAGTTTCTTTTTCTTAAAGAGAAAGTGTCTTTATTATCTAAGTTTTCTTCAAGGAGGCTTTTATTATGCATGACAGAATTTACAGTTCACAATGTTAAAGGTCTATGATTAGAGTCAGGATCAGTCATTTTAGAGGTCAAAACTTACTATTTACTTAGATATAGTAATATCTAACATTACATTATCCACAATAGTGATGCTATACCCATAGATAGAAGTAGTCTAGTGTGATTTCCACCACTTCATTAGATGACTGAAAATTATTAAGTCTTGATATTTGTAAAGTGATTAGTCTATTAAAACAAAAGCTTCATCTAACCATAAACAACTATTATTGAAATGATCAACTTAAATAATTATTTAGCGAGTTATAAATTTAGGATTGCAAAAAACATAATAGTAACATTTTTTAAATTATTAATATCTTATTTTAATTTCTTATACAAATATTTCTTCCGCACTTATTTTTAAAAAATAAAATAAAATTAGTAAACACTAAATAACAAAATGAAATTAATAAACACTACATAACGGCCTCGTGATATACATCATAACATTAATATGCAAACTCTAAGTAAACTTTTATACTTTTTGGATATACATCATAACATTAATATGCAAACTCTAAGTAAACTTTTATACTTTTTATAAAAGGTAAATGTAAGAAACATTGAAGACCAAGTTGTAATACTTTTTATAAAAGGTAAATGTAAGAAACATTGAAGACCAAGTTGTAATATAGGTCCTAACATATATTTAAAATCTCACCACAGTAAACTTTTATATTTCTGCTCTTAATAGGATTTGGAAATGTAAAATGCAAAAGATGGCCTATTATGTCCACTATGTAGGTATAATAAAATCATGCACCGTATAATAAAAGTATCAGAACAAAAGGCTAGTGGAATAATGCTTAAAAGAGTAGTTGAAGGCTGCATTTAAACTGTCGAGACAAAAGCAACTCCTACATATTTTAATACTGAAAGAAATCCTGGATATTCGTGATACAATTCGAGGAAATATTCACGATGGAGACGAGCGTTTCATTGATATATATCGGCAGGCGAAGCGTAGGAATAGAAATTTACGCAAAAATTTTTAGATACACTATAGTGACAAAAGCATAATGCATGTGGACAGTTTTTTAACTCCGAAATGAATACTAGGTACCTATGAAATGTATTTTAAGATATATATAAAGAAAATAGAGAAAGATTCAACTGAGAGAGATGCTCTGATAACCATTGGTATATATGGAGAAAGTTAGATGACCCTGGACATATGCTGTCAACAACAAAAACAACGGTGGTGACACTTTCTGAATACTAAATAACCAACTGAATGCCAGTGGGAATAGCAATACAATATTAAACTTTTGTGTCGTTGACAGTTGCCAGGAAGGCAAGGTAAGGATGAAATGCATTTGCGGAGGTATGATCAACCAAAACCATTTGAATAACATCTACTTTTATGTTTGTTTAATGTGGTCAAGTCCACTTTCTCATGCTGCATGACATTTTTTTCTCAAGTCTAACGAGTGAGAATATCCGTGCAGAGACAGAGAAATAAACTGTAAAATTGGAAGTGATAGAGACGGGTATACGTATACACCCACACTCTTGGAAGTCATAGAGACTTGCGCCACCTCTCGGCTAAGAGGCATTGCTTTTTTCTTGTTTTCCTCGTGACCGCAGGAAAGAAATGATGAACAACTTCATACGCTCGGGGGTTGGAATTTTATTAGGTCTCTCAGCACCACCAAATCCCTGATATTAAGACGTGTCTCCGTCCTCTATAATCATAAATATGAATTTCTGTTTACATAGATCATATCGAACCTATTTTTTTGCATTTGAGATGCTGGACTATAGTAAAATTTGCGCAATACTTTTTAGTTACAACGACACCCACAGAAACATAATGCATCTGGGCACTATAATCCTCGATATGCATTTCTGTTTTCATAGATCATATCGAACCTACTTTTTGCATTTCAGATAGTCGTATTAGTGGTATATGAACTAACATATTAATTATGTCCACTGATTTCTCTGATTTGACATGACAATACAGGAAGTGCTTTTGCTTTCCTCGGAAATGTGCTGTAGGTGGTGTATGGCGCTCTCAGCGGAGAATTAAATTGTTCTCGACGAAATTCGTATGATCAGTTTATATGAACCAACAATATTTCGCCGTAAGAACCGTTATGTGAATTTTGTTGAACTGCCATTGGGGTTGGCAAATGCAAAACTAGTGGATGGAGTCGATGAATGAGAAATGTGAGGATAAAAGAAAGTGGCCATTCCATGCGCAAGCTATCGAAATGCAGTTGAAAGTATGACCAAAAGCGGCCGTGAAACAGGACTCTGTTGAATGGCCATATCGAATCTGCATTTAGAAGTATCCATCCGTATCGAATTGTGACACTACTCTCTGCAATGGCCATATCGAATCCACATTTAGAAGTATGCATCCGTATCGAATTGTTGAGTATGTGATTACTATTTATAATAATAATTTCTGAAATATAAGAAAAGATCGATTATTTATGGCACAGCACTTTTATAGTAGGAAGATGTAAAAGATTACATTTATTAAGTATAAGAAAATATATGCATGCAAAAGAATCCATTTATTAATTATAAGCATATATATTCAACGTTTACAAGAAAATTTGTGCCCTCGTATTTTGGTATCAGCTCAAGATGTTTAGACATAAAAAAACAACTTATATTTTTCAAACTGCAAATGACACAATTCATTATCCTCTTGATTTCTCTTGTTTTAATTTCCATGTATAATGCCAATGTAAATTAATGGAGGTCCATTAGTTTTACGAACTCAAATTTGACTATAATTTTTTAAAATAATTACAAAATATAATTACAAAATATATCATTATAGAATATTAAAATAAGAAGGAATCTCTATAGTAACATTTTTTAACCGTTAGTTGATTAAATAAGTGTTATATAGTAGTTAGTATTAGTCATTTAGTTTAAATATAAATAAATCAGATAAAAAAAATATGATAAAAAAATATTGAATTCAAATGAATATTAAGATGTTTACAGGTCTACAATCTCGTGAAAACGAGATATACCCAACCGATATACCCAACTGCTGCATGTCCCTATTTGAGTTTGGAATATAAAGTCTAGTATGTTATAATGCTATCTTTGTATCCTGGGCTAGGGGTTTCTACTCGTGATAAGCTTCTTGTCTATAGGGGAAACGAAACACTAGTTAAATTAACAATTTATGTGAGTGGCAATATTGGCTTTCTAGACTATCTAATGTCGATTTATATCTTTTTTTGGCAATATCCTTCCTTGCATGGGCATGTTTACTGGTTTCCAATTTTTCTCATGATGTTTCCTCTGCATGTTGATAATTGGGTTCCCCGTTTTAAGTTTGAATTGTTTGGGCAAGCCATGTTGAACGTAAGGGTTCTGGTAAATGATTAGTGCCGAGTATATGGACTCAAGGCTCAGGGGTGGATGGAGGACAGCATTTTCATTCCAATGGTACCTCACACTCCCAGAGAATCACTATTTATGGATTCTTGCTGGCTTGGGTGGCGGAATTCTGAAGGGACACAGTGCAATCCGATGTTTTATTTGTTTTTCTGGTCATACATTAAGTGAATTCTTGTCTTTTAAGTGGTTCTATGTATAACTCATATGCCAAGTTTGCCTCCATTGTTTCCACTTCTGGGCTCTATAAAGTGGGTTGGTTTTTTAGCACAGGAAGGTGGGAGAGGGTCAAAAAAGGGGGCTCAAAGTTGGCAAATATGGTGAAGTCTCAGCCTCGCAGTGGAGCCTCAGGTCGACGCGGAAGGGGCCGCAGACACCAAGAAGGCAAAGGTAAACAAGTTGGTTCATCTTCTAGTCAGACTTTCAGGTAGAGGGGTTGAAAAATGAACTCTGAGATTCTTCAACCCACAATTCAAGCATAATGTGAAGGGACCCGAGTGTAAGTGAAGCAATTGATCGCAACGTGGGAGGTAGAGTTGAATTTAAAAGCAGATCTTGAACCACGAGCTGAAGATTGGGGGATCTAGTCACAGACCCTAGGTAAACTCGTGGCCATCTTACACTATTTAGAAAATTTGTCCATCTCTACTAATTAATTAAATGCATAGTTTCCAAAGAAATGGTTGCAACCACCAACACACTAGCACACGTTGAGGCTGAGTCAAGCCACTGAGACACTCAAAAAGAGGCCCATCTCATTCAACTCCAGTTGCAAAATCAGAATTCTCACGTGGGCTGCATTGGGTGACATATCCCATATCTTCCGCAATTTGAATCGTGGGGATCAAGTGCTAAAGATCTTGCTCTGGTGGAATTGTCAAATGATTAGTTGGTTGAAGTTATGCCTATTCATTTTTGTTTAAGTTTGGTTGTATATGACAGGCAACATTTATGTTTTTAGTGTTATGATTATTAGTTTGTTTCTAGACTTTCAACCTTATAAGGCTTGGTTAAATAGACTGAAACTATTTATGTTTTGGATGGCTTATAACGCGAGTCAATGGCCAATAGACTTGGTTTCCCACTAGGCAGGTTGAGGCAACAAAAAAACTTATATATTTGTAACATGCATGTTTATAGATGAATGAATGAAAGGTACTGCTAAGCTTACCAAAAGAAAACCTACAAAATATTTTTGGATGTAGCTTGCATAGGTGCAAAACTTTCTCTTTCTTTTTATATATGAAGTATTTTTTTTCATTTTAATTAAGGATTTGTGTATTTTATCTTATCAGATTGCAAGGACTTATTATAGGTACCCATAAAGTAATTTCTAACAATTTTATAGTCGTTATCACACCAAGGGTTGGCAATTATATTTTTCTTTACACAACACTTCAAGGGACAATCGTTTATGGAAGTAGAGAGGGTTGTCCTAAAATTATAATAGAGGTCTTCAACATTATTCATATGAGAGAGAATTTAATTTAGTATTTAAACACTTGAAGAAAATGTCAAGTTTATTTTTGTCAAAAAGCAAGTGTCTTTATTACATAAGTTATCTTCAACTAAGCTTTTATGCGTGGCACAATTTAGAGTTTATAGTATTAAAGGTCTATGATTAGTCATTTTAAAGATAAAAAATTATCATTTACTTAGATATAGTGATATCTAACATTAAATTATTCACAATAGTGATGCTCTACCCATAGATAGAAGTAGTCCGATGTGATTTCCACTACTTCATTAGATGGCTGAAAATTATTAGATCTTGATATTTGTAAGGCAATCAGTCTATTAAAACAAAATCCTCATCTAAACATAAACAATTATGATTGAAATGATTAACTAAAATAAGAATTTAGTTAGTTATAAATTTACCATTACAAAAAAAATAATATTATCATTTTTTAAATTATTAAATTATCTTATTTTAATTTCTTATACAAATATTTTTTTCCACTTAATTTTTAGAAATAAATTAGTAAACATTAAACAACGAAATGAAATTACTAAAACACTAAATAACGGTCATTGTGATATACATCATAACATTAATATGTAAACTCTAAGTAAACTTCTATACTTTTTATAAAAAGGTAAAACTAGCAACATTGTCCTAAGGTACAAAGAGAGCCGATAGGATTATTAAATTGAATTGTTTGAATTTTTCTAGAAGAGTTAATTGGTTTGTGGAAAACCTTGTTTTCTTGGACTGGATCATTGTGCAATTACTTTTCTTTAGATGTTTTTCTTAAATTTATATTACAAGGAACACATTGAATGTCTTATTTCATTTTAGAGTAAGTTAATTACCCAAAATCAAGAGGTTAAGTTAATTACCAAAAATTAAGAAACCTCTATAGATGGCCAAGCATATACGAAGAATACATCTCATTCATATGCAATACCAAATCCATATTCTCTTTCCTCTGAGTAAAATTTCAAAAGTATTAACACATGCCATTTCATATGCACAATAAACCCAACTTCTGAAATTTCAATGCTTGAATGCATCCCATTTATATGCTACAATAAACCCATATTTTCCTTAAATTTCAATCCATAAACACATCCATTCATGAGCCATAATAGAACGACAAAAAACAAAACCCCCTGACCCGTTAATACATTATCTATTCAGAGAGAGGTAAGACGAAAGGACAACACTCTCTACGGATCCTCCATGTCTCTGAAGGAGATGAGGAGCGTCCCGTGACCCATTAATGCATTGTCTTCTCAGGAGTGCATGGTAAGACTAAAGAAAATCACTAGCTACGGATGTTTCATGTCTCCATAAGGCCTTGATAAATCATCATTTATTTTGTAAATACAATAACTTGATTGCATTTTAACACTGTAAATACTAAAAATGAGCCCATAAAGAGCAGATAATCTAGAAGGAAACGCCTCAATCATAGACTGGAAATCAGGAATGCCAATTTTGAAATCCCATAGGATTATTAAATTAGCATAAACAAAAACAAGAAATTAGCATGATGATTTGATGTCTGAAACGTCAAACAAGGCCGCATAGCCTTGTGATTTTAAATATGACATTTTTTTTTCAAATTTGGTTGAAGATTGACTACCAACATAACCCAAGATCACTGGCATATTTTATTTTTACCATCCTTTTAAATTGCAAATTAATAATTCGTATTAATAATTTGTTGCCTTGCTAGTATTCTTCTCTCTTCCATATCCCATGCCCATTTGATTACAACACTAATTAATAATATGTTTTAAAAGAATAATGTGTTTGCTATTTTGAATTAATTATTTGTGGTTCTATCACCTTTTCAAAAGAATACAACCAGTAAACAATTCAGGCGGGATTGCTTAAATGTTTAAAAATGTATTAATTTGTGTATTAAAGGATTAAAAGCAAATCACAATTTTTTTTAGTACTAAATGCAAATCACAGTTACCAATATGATTATAACAATTAGAGGAAAAATTATTAAATCCCAACAATGAATAACTATGATCTCTTACCACATTTATGCTTTTCAGTTGTATTAAATACTATGGAAACATATTAATTAATTTAATAGTTTCCACTGTGTAATGGTATATGAACGACAAGGTAATTCCATCATAGAATATAAGACATGGGATCTTCCAAACAAATTTAAAAAGGTCGGTAATACCATTTATGAACAAATTGATAACTTGTGTTTTTTACAATTACCTTAACGAGTGGTTTGTCAATGGTCACAATTACAAAATATTCAAGTGAGTATCATCCCCTTTGTTAAGATCACTTTCTTTCTCAGATAGTACTCCCTTTGTGAGGATATAGTGTCCATATTCATTTTAAACCATTACTAATTTTTTGTAAGTAAGATAGGTATCAGATTCAGTTGCAAATCAAAAACTTTCTTGGTAGATTACATGATGCTCAAAATTTTAAGAGTATGGGAATAAAATACATACAGAGCTGATGGATGAAAGATAGATTTTGGAATGATAGGACTTGGATTAAGTGAGAAGGAATCCTTCCAAGGGCTTCATCCCAATCATGGGAAGACGGTTTATAAACATACATTTCCCTTTTCTTGACATAACATCTGTAAAAGATGTGACAGGAAACTTCTCCCTCATTCCCCTATGTCAACATAGTTGCAAGCAGCGAGATATTCAATATAGTTGCAAGCAGCGAGATATTCAATAGACAGTTACACTTCATGTTCCGCCTTTGCTGCTTAACAATAGAATAACTCTTAGTGAGACCTAATTTATCTTAACACCATGGGGATATTTGAATAATAAATTAGGGACTTTGCAGATATTGTTTAACAAGTTTTGGAGTCCAATTTAATACAAAATTTAAATAGCAAACTCGAACTAGTTTTGTAATTGGAAGCCATACTTTTCGGAAGATGTAGCATAAATTCATTACAATCGCTGATAGTAACATTTGCATTTAAGAAAATAACGAAAATATATTGTGCGGACTAAAAAGCAGGAAGGAAATCTGGTTACGCATATATTGTCATGGAAATCTCAAGTTGTTTAAGTGTTCATTTATGAGTTTACCATGTCTTATTCTTAATAAATTCAATTGAATATTCACACTTTCTGTGTCATGAGGCATAAAAAGAACCCATAAACTCGAACTGAGTAAATGCGAGATATATGAAACTGCATTTACCACAAGGTTCTCTTAAGCAAGACTAATGGAAGAAACAAAAATATGGAGCAGCTTTCATAGACAACTGCAGAGTCCAAACCTAAACAATTATGCAAACAATATAATCTATAATTACTATTATCACTTACTTTATCAAGCTTCTCGAAGATGTCTGCACGACGTGGAATCCACCCTTTGATAGCTTCTCCAGCAACAGCTGAAAGCCACGTGGGCCATCTCGCAGGAACTTGCTCTCCATGTACGTGCTTGGGAGGATTGCTCAACCTGGGATTGGGCTTCTCCCTCTGCCTCTCCCGTGCCAGCTTTGCCACATCTGCGACATGATCAGCATTGTGTTTACTCCTCACCTTGGCTACCTCTTTCCCCTCTCCAACTCCATTGGAGACTTGACCATTCTCGAGCTTATGGACAGAAGCATTTGACCTTCTTCCAGATGTAATCTGAACAGGCCTTTCCTTAGGGCTTGCAGGATCTTCCGCGGGAGCTGGAGCCCACTGCTTCGCAAAATATACACCCCATCCCTCATTCACCGTAGCTCGCAAAACCTATTCACAACTATCCCTAGCTCAATTCGAACAACATAGTATAGAATACGGAATCCAATCCACTATTTCAAATCCCAATCGACAAAACCTCGAAGTCTAGAACCTGATTCCCTGTTATTTATACTAAGGCAACTCACATGAATTTTTCACTGCTGGAACTGGGTTGTCACCCAATATCAATCTTTCTAGACGGTTGCAGGTGCAACATTTAGCAAGGGCTTCAATCGAGGATTGGGAACCTTTTCAGCCGGTGGTTTAGCTTTTGAAGCTAGAGAATTATCCGTGTGTTTTGGAAAATTGGAGCCTGTGATGATTATCATTAGCATATTTATTGCAGGTATTAGTCATGGATCCATTTTTGATTTAGGTGTTTTTGTCTATGTGTATTGGGAAAATCATTGCCACTTCTTCCGCATTGAACACGAGTTACAAATATTGTAAGCCCTGGCAGTTTCCCTATAAATCTCGATTTCCTGGCACTGTAAGCACACAATTTTGGTCCTGACAACTTTCATTCTATTACAGAGACGGCGGATAATCAGAAGACCGAATAAAAAAACAAAAAAAAAATTACCCAGATTCGTAGTGCGGGATTCGAACCTGTGACCTCAACTCAACTCGAGATGGATGAGCTTGCGATTTTCCCCGGCCTAAAACTGTTCAAAAAATTGGTTCCATGCCTAGCCATTATCTACCACCCTATTTTTCTTGTACCTACCACTCTGTTTTTCCCTGTACAAATTTATGCAGTTGTCTATAATGAGACTTTTTGGAAGCTTTTCCGGTGGGTTTTTCCGGTCAAAATCCGGGAGCAATTTATTCGAATCGCAAGTTTGATAGCTAGTTTCTGCACAATCAAAGCGTCCCAGGGGTTTTTCAGGGTGCTGAATCCAAATATGCAGTTAAGAAACCATTTTAACTGCAACAAATCAAGATTTTACCTCAATTTCTTCGCCGGATTCCGTCACCGAAATCTCCAAAAAGTCGCATTATAGACAACTCCCAAATTTATTAGTAAAACCTGTAGATGTGGAAAACCAAAAGCATATATACTTCTATCGATAAAAAATTTCGAGAATTTCATTCCAATAGATTAAGAATTTCATATCTATCGATTCTTCTGCTCAACATAACACCAACAAAATAGAATTGCAAACAATGCAAACACTCTTTTAAAAAAATTAAATTTAATTCAAAATAGAGAAAAACACAACGAAAATAGAACACTGTAAAATAAAAAATGCATGGCCATGCAACAAAAAAAAATAAACTTGAACAAGAAACAAGGCAAGCCAATGCAATGCAGAGTATTGAAGAAAATGATAAGATGAAACTGAGAACGCGCTCTGTGAGATGGTTAATACTAATCAGTGCTTGCCAAAAGCTAGGGAAGAAGAACAGTGCTTGCCCAAAGCCAGGGAAGAAGAATAGCAACAACAACCTTCAGGGAAAAAGTAGTAAAAAAAATATGACATAAAAGAATGGGAAAACGCAGTAAGACAACTCAACCGATATTTGGAAAAAATAGTCACACTTCAAATCAATGATTGAAAGTTTCTCACCTGATCCAATGGAGCAGAGTAAAAGTGTTGACGATTGTTGATGCATAGGAAGGAGTAAAAGTGTTGACGATTGTTGATGCATAGGAAGGAGTAAAAGTGTTAATGATTGTTGATGCATAGGAAGGCATATCAGCCTAATTAAGAAACAATGCAGGCCAAGTTGTAATATAAGTCATAACATATATTTAAAATCTCTCCACAGTGAACTTTTATATATATAATGTTAATAGGATTTGGAAATATAAAAGGCAAAAGATGGCCTATTATGTCCACTATGTAGGTGTAATAAAATCAATAAAATTTGATCAGAACAAAAGGCTAGTGGAAAAATGCTTAAGAGTAGTTGAAGGCTGGATTTAAACTGTCGAGACAAAGCAACTCTTACATATTTTAATACTGAAAGGAATCCAGGATATCCGTGATACAATTCGAGGAAATATTCACGATGGTAGTTGAAGGCTGGATTTAAACTGTCGAGACAAAGCAACTCTTACATATTTTAATACTGAAAGGAATCCAGGATATCCGTGATACAATTCGAGGAAATATTCACGATGGAGACGAGCATTTCATTGACATATACCGGCAGGCGAAGCTTAGGAATGAAAATGTACGCAAAACTTTTTAGATACAACTAAAGTGACAAAAGCATAATGCATCCGGACAATTTCATGTGGACAATTTTTTAACTCCGAAATGAATACGAGGTGCCTATGAAATGTATTTTACGATAGATATAAGCAAATAGAGAAAGATTCAACTGAGAGAGATGCTCTGATAACCATTGGTATATATGGAGAAAGTTAGATGACCCTGGACATATGCTGTCAACAACAAAAACAAAGGTTGTGACACTTCCTAAATACTAAATAACTACCTGTTCGTGGGAATAGGAATAAAATATTAAACGTTGTGCTGTTGACTTTGAATCAACCAAAACCATTTGAGTAACATGGACTTTCATGTTCGTTTAATGTGCTCAAGTGCACTTTCTCACGGTGCATGTCCTTTTTTTCTCAAGTCTAACAAGTGAGAGAATATCCGTGAAGAGACAGAGAGAAAGAAACGTAAAATTGGAAGTCATAAAGACGGGTATAAGTATACGCAGGCATCTCTATCTAGATGGTTGATTAGCCACATCTTTATCTAGATGGTTGATTAGCTAAATATTTAGCAATAAAGATAGTTGATTAGCTAAATATTTAGCCATCAGAAAGACATAGGCTCCGAATGATTAATGACGCCCCTATCCCTTTAATTGCTACATATTTCAGGAATCAACAATTCAGATAGACTCAGGGCTATACACCCACACTAAAGTAATAGAGACTTGCGCAACCTCTCGTCTAAGAGGCATTGGTTTTTTTGTTTTCCTCGTGACCGAAGTAAAGAAATGATGAACAACTTCATACGCTTGGGGTTTGGAATTTTAATTAGGTCTATCAGCACCACCAAATCCCTAATATTAAGAGCTCAGATGGTTTTATACAACCTTTATCGCAACAAAAAGAGCCTACATGTTGGAAATGCAAAACTAGTGGATGGAGTCGATGAATGAGAAATGTGAAGAGGATCAAAGAAAGTGCCCATCCCATGAACAAGTTATCGAAATGCAGTTGAAAGTATGACTAAAAACTGGAGTGCAACACGACTCTCTGGAATGGCCATATCGAATCTGCATTTAGAAGTATCCATCCGTATCGAATTGTAACACGACTCTCTGCAATGGCCATATTGAATCCACATTTAGGAGTATGCAACCGTATCGAATTGTTTAGTCTGTGATTACTATTTATAATAATAATTTGTGAAATATAAGAAAAGATCGATTATTTATGTCACAGCACTTTTACAGTAGGAAGATGCAAAAGATTACATTTATTAAGTATAAGCAAAAGTATGCATGTAAAATATTCCATTCAAGAAAATGTGTGCCCTCTTATTTTTTTTGGTATTAGCTGGAGATGTTTAGACTTCCAAAAAACCAATCTTCTTGATTTCTCTTATTTTAATTTCCATGTATAATGTGAATGTAAATGAATGGAGGTCCATCATCTGTGCGAACTCAAATTTGAATATAATTTTTTAAAACAATTACAAAACATATGATTATCAAAATACCAAGGAATTTTTATAATAACATTTTTTAAAATAACTTGTTAATTTACTAAAAAAGTGTTATATAGTAGTTAGTACTTGATATTTAGTTTGAATATAATTAAATTAAATTAAAAAATATTGAATTTAAAGTAATGTTAAGATTTAAAATTTAACCAATTTAAATTTTATTAATTAATAAATTAAAATATTTTTCTTAAAGTTATATGATAATCAAATTAAAATAATTACAATATTTTTAAAAATAATAATCTCACCATATACCAAAAGAACAAAAAACATATTATCTTCAAAATAACTTTAATGTAAGGATTAAGAAACATTCAAGTATGACTGATTGAAACTATATAAATTACATTAATAAACATGGCAAAATATGAAAGAAATTGGTTATTATCCTTTGTAGATGAAGTTTCAACATCTATCACTTAAAAAATTATTATTATTATATTAACATAAATCCATTATATTTTTGAATTTATATTATAGTTATTTGATTTGATTTAATTTAAATTATAATCCAACTTGAAAATAATGGAAAAATGGATGTTAGGTTGTTTTGATCGTGCCTTAGATTATACTGATATTATTTTTTGGGATTTGTTTTAACTTCCTTATTTGAATGCATCTTTATATGATTGTATTGATTATTTGATGTATCAATGAATTGAGCCATTGAATGCATCTTTATATGGTTGTATTGATTGTTTGATGTATCAATGAATCGAGCCAGTACTGTGGCTAGCCTTAGGGAGGACTGCCAGTTTCGCTCATTTGTCTTGTCTTCCTAATTTGTCTAGTTGGTATCAGTGTAAGTGACCTAGTGGAGAGAACAAAGCATCAGCATGGCTCCAAAGAGAGTCGACTTATCGATTGTGTTAGAGGAAGGCGAGGTTCGTTAGGGGAGTATCAGACTTGCGTATCACTGTTGCGTTGTTCATGGCATCACTCCTGTGCACATTATTTTTCCCTCTTACTATGCATCTGTTTGGTGACTACGACCATTTGAGCCTCCATTCTTTGGGCGGTATATGTCTCAGATCATAAAAAGAAGATCGGTGTGGTCAAAGTGGAACAATGAGCACAAATCAGTGTGGTAATTGGTGTGAGTGCAGCTAGCATTAAAGGAAGGTTTGTTGGCGGGTATATCCTCACGTGTTGCAACCGTAGTGGCAATTAGAGTTGCAAAGATGCCTGGAAATGTTGGGAAGTTTATTTTTTTGATACTACCAAGCTTTGGGGAGTAGTATCTTTCTTATGTATCAATAAATCAAGTTGGAAGCTGAGAATATGGGTTTTCAACTCTGAAACTCTAAAATTAGTAGTCATTCATACTGAAACTTGGTTACCAAATTTCTTGGAGGCGTGCATGTTTGTTGGATGTTGTCGACGGCGTGAGATGCACATCAGATCTCGGTTCATAATTGGAGACGTTGAGTACATGAGACGCACTGTGGAAATTGATTGAATGTGTATTTTGGAGCCCTAAACTGCTTAGAGGTGAGAAAAGTGGCCAGTGTTTGACTATGCATTGAGCATGATATGGAGCATCAACATGAGTGGATAGCACAACGAAAATTAGTATCGAGGTGTTGGTGTGACTGTAGCTCAACACACTGGAAGAGTTACAATTAATTGTTATAATTCAGCGCGGTTAACAATTAGTCAGTTTAAAAAAAAAAAAATTGTTTTTTGAGATCACCACATTCTCCTTCTATGTGAAAGGTTTGTTGATAGTAGTGAACATACGACCCTTCAAAATTTTTCATTGCAACACTTCTCTTTTATGTCGAGAACTGCACTCCACTCATACAAATTGCTTCGGAATTGACTTTTATGTATGTCTTTGTAGATTTAGCAATTAAATCGTTGTGTGGAAGTGCGTCTCTTGTCCACAAATATTGAGGTCTTATACACCAATGTGGTGTCTAGCTTGGTTGTGACCTTAAAATTGGACAATAATAATAATAATAATAATAATGTAGTCAAAAGGTATTGTTGGAACCATAATTTTGAAAAAGGTTTTCAATATTTTGAAAGGAAAAGAAAGCTATGTTTTTTTAGCGCCCATGTGAAAGAATTTTTTATTTATTTAAAAGGGATTTTAACTATCCGAAGTGACAATCACATTGGTAGCCTCCATTGGAAAGTGGCACCCATTTTATATGCACCCAAAGTTTTTATATTGTTGCAAGGGGGAGCATTAATTTGAAGTTTTTTCTTTTTTAATTGGATAATTAAGAACTAGTAAATTTCCTTTTAGCCTCCATTCAAATTTATTTGAAGGTGTTGGAAGTGTTCCTAAGAGACATTGGGAAATGGCAAATTCCTTGGAAGAGACATACCTAAACGGAGCTGATAAATTCAATGACACGAACTTCATTCAAGTTGTAAACATTGTTAAAATGTTATGGTGTTTGGACCATCACAAAGGGAGAAGAAGCAAAATATGTTGCATGTTCGACAACTGCATCAATTAGTGACTACGGGAAGTGGGAAAACAAAGCAAAGGTATTATTAAGAATGCCTGTGGAAGATAGTGTAATTCCTTACATTCATGATTGTCAGACCTCCAATGCGACCTGGAATGCATTGGAGTTGTATGAAATTAAGAACACAAATCGAGTCATGTTTCTAAAGAGTAAGATCTTGTCTATTAAAATGGAAGAGAATGAATCTATTAGTGCCCTTATTTCCAAAATTAAATATTTGACAGATAAGATGGGAGATATAGGAGAATCAATACGTGTTACTCATCTTGTAAAAATTACTTTAAATGGAATGTTAGAGGACTATCAAATGTTCATTACAGGTCTTACAACGAGGGAGAGCACCAAAATTTGAGGAATTGACAGTTATACTACTGCAGGAAGAAGAGAGACGCAAGAACTTGAAGCCTCATAATCTATATTTTGAACTTGTGGCAAAGAAGAAATTCCTTAAAGGGAAACAAGGATGAGAAAACAAAGGTGGAAGCTCATCTCAAAAAAGGCCCTTTCCAAAAAAAAATCAAGGTATGTAATCTGGAATAAAATGCTTTTATTGTGGTAGAAGTGGGCATCTTTTGAGAGACTGTTATAAGAAGAAAAATGATGAATCTAGGCATAAACATAGAAGACAGTTGGGACATTTTGTAGGATAAGCCCTAAATTCTAAACTCAAAAAACTCAAGCTTCTTATGTCTAATGTTATGTTGTCTACTAAAATGGATGATGCTAATACATGGTTTGTGAATTCTGGAGCTTCGACTCATATGACATGTAACCATATTTGGTACAAGAATTTCAAGGAGGTATGCAACAATGCTAATATCTATCTTGGAGACAAACACCCACATTAGATCAAGGGATGTGGGGATATTCCTATAACATTGCTAAATGGCAATGTCAAACACATTCATAATGTTATGTATGTGCCTGAAATCAAGAATTGTTTTATCTATGTGTCTACAATTATAGATCAGAACCTAAAGGTTGAATTCTTCAAAACACATTCCATAGTGAAACATTTGTTGGATGACTACAAACTTGTTGCTTCAAGAGTAGGATTTGGAGGCCTCTACAATATTGTTGTTACCAACAAAAGCCATCAATCCCTAACTTCTACAACTATGTCATTAGAAAATCTTTCCTCTCATAAGTATGGTCACATTAATTATTATGATTTATTGTTGCTGCAAAAACAAAGTATGGTTGAAGGAATCCGTATGTTAAAGAATGAATATGCTGCATGTTAAGTTTGTGAATTAGGAAAAATTCACATATATGAATTCCTCTCTAACTTTGATAGGAGAAGAAGAGATGTATTACAAATTGTGCATTATGATGTTTGTGGACCCATGGAGACCAAAACCGTGGGAGGTGCCTATTATTTTCTTTTGTTTATTTATGATTACACAAGGTACACCTATGTGTACCTCCTCCAGAAAAAGAGTGATGTTTTTTCATTATTTCAAATAATTCAAAAACATGGCAGAGAAAAAAATAGGGAAATTTATAAAGATCCCCCATTTAGATCAAGGGGGAGAATAAATATTGGGGAACTTCCTAAAGTAACGCAAGGATCATGGAATAATGCATCGCAATACCCTACACTACATAGAAGAACGGTGTTGGAGAAAGGAAAAATAGAACATTGGTGGAGTATGCACAGAGTATGGTCAAAGGTAAGAACCTCTCAAATGCTTTTTGGGCAGAATCCATTAGTACTTTTGTTTATTTAAAGAATAGAATTCCAATAAGGTATCTTGATTTGAAGACCCCATTTGAAGCCTTGTATGGTTTAAAACCAACAGCTCATTATTTGAGGATATTTGGGCATAAGGCCTTTGCACATATTCCAAAGGAGAACAGAAAGAAACCTGATGCTAAAAGTATCAAATGTAATTTTGTAGGATACTGTTTAGAATTTAAATAATATAAAGTGTTCGACCCATCTACTCACATAGTATTTGCTAGTAGAGATGCAATGTTCCATGAACAACGAGACGAAGGCAACAGGGATAACATCTATCAAAGATGACAGATTCTTCCTGAAGTTGAAGACAATAAAGTAGAAACAAAAGAAAAAGACAGTGAACAACAAAATCTTGAGGCATCATTCAATGATATGGACATCACTAGCATTTAGAGCCCAATCAAAAGTGGAGAAGTATTTCAAGATAACAGTGGTGAAAACATTGAAGCATGAAGGAGATCCGTTAGGCAACTTCGACTACCTAAAAGGTAAAAGGTCTATGCTCTAATGACTAGTGTTTTGAATGTCATAGAACCCATGATTTTCAATTAAGCTAATGAACATGAAGAGTGGAGAAAAACATATAGGAAGAATATGAATCTATAATTAAAAACAAAACCTAGGAATTGAATGAACTTCCTAAATGGAAATAGCCGATAGGATCTAAATAGTTGTACAAACTCAAGTTTAAAGAAGATGGTAGTATAGATAAATATAAAGCTAGATTGGTGGCAAAAGGGTACACAGAAAAAGAGGGAATGTATTATGTAGAAACATTTGCACCAGTAGCTAAATTGAATATTGTAAGATTGTTAATTGCATTATCTACAAAGTACCATTGGAATTTGCACCAATTAGATGTAAAATCTTCTTTCAATGATGATTTAAAGGAGGAGATGTATTTGACACAACATGAAGGGTTTGTGAAAAAGGGGCAGGAACATTTAGTTTTCATATTAAATGAAGCTTTGTACGGGCTAAATAAGGTACCTAGGTCATGGTATGAAAAGATAGATTCCTTCTTTCTCCAGCATGGTTTTATGAGGATTCAAAGCGATCCAAATATGTATACCAAGTTTGATGCAAAGGGGCATGCAATATTGATTTCTTTGTATGTTGATGACTTAATTATTATAAGAAATTTAGTCAACTAATTGATGAAAATAACATTCAAATGTCACAAGTATTTGAGATGAAAGATCTTAGTGAGTTACATTACTTTCTAGGTCTTGAAGTGTGGAAAGACCCAGACTAGACTTTTGTTACTCAAGGTAAGTATGTTAGAAAAGTGCTCAAAAGGTTTAATATGGATGCTTGCAAAGCTACTTTTGTTCCAATGTAGCAGAATGTGAAACTGCATTTTGATGTTGGATCAAAGGAGGTAGATGGCACATTGTAAAGACAACTCGTGGGAAGCTTGAATTATCTTACTACAACTAGACCCGACATAACATACTTTGTTAGTGTGTTAATTCAATTTATGGCGAGACCTATAGAAAGCCATTAGAGAGAAGCAAAAGGAGTACTCAGGTATCTTAAAGGAACAATTTATTTTGGTCTTAAGTATACTTATTCATTTGATGTTGAGCTGACAGGCTACTCAAACTTCAATTGGGATGGTAATTAGGATAATAGAAGATCTATTATAGGTTATGCATTCAGTATTAGGTCCATGATTTTTTCGTGGATCCCCAAGAAGAAACCTAATATATCGTGTTGATCTATAGAGGCAGAGTATAAAGATGTGTGCGCAATTACTTGTGAAGTTGTTTCGTTGAGGTGAGTTCTTCAAATATTGGAGAAGAACAAAACAAAGCTACAATGATCAAATGTGAAAACTAGAGCTCGATCAAGTTGGAAAATAATCAAAATTTTCATGCAAGGACAAAGCATGTTGATGCTCAATTTCATTTTATTAGAGAGAAGATACAGTCTAAGGAAATTTTTATTGAATATTGTAATACTTGTGAAAATGATGCCGATATTTTAACACAGCCCCTTGGGTCGGTAAAATTTGAATTGTTTAACGAGATGTTAGGTGTGGAAAACAATCATTTCTCCTTTAAGGGAAGAACTTGCAAATAATGGAGAAACGAATGTTAGGTTGTTTTTATTTTGTACTAGATTATGCTTAGATCCTATTTTCTGGGATTTGTATAACCTCCCTATTCGAATGCATCTTTATATGCTTGTATTGTTTGTGTTATTTATTAATGAATTGAGTCATCATTGTGAGCAACCTCAAGGACTCCTCATCTTAGGATTGTGAGTTTCACTCATTTCTTTTGTGTTCCTAATTTTTCTAGTATCTAATGAACCAATAAAATGATAAATAAAAACCCATAAACATGGCACAAGTATTTAAGATCATATGAATTGATTGATTTAATTATTAGTATAGAAAAAGAAAAATCACTTACACTAGCCCATTTGGTGGGCTGCTTTGTTTTCCTGAGATTCTTCCTTCTTTTACACTCATGACTTCTCCTTCCCTCTAGGTGGATTCCTATGAAACTCACAAATCTAACAAAACATAAAATATCCTTATGAGAATACCTCGAGATTTCCAATTCTCCACCACTTATCCTTTATGGAGCATGATTCTCAAACTAAGGAAAGAAATTTTTCTCTCCTCAATTTTTCCAAATAAATTTTGAAATCTCATCTTTATAAAGTATAACTAGGTTATATATATATATATAGGTTGTTGTGGGGCCCCCTTTGGAGTAGGTTGGCGGGTCAGACCTCCTCTACCTTGACATTCCCCACGCACTCCCGACTCAACTAAACGTGACTACAGTGATGGGAATTTAGTCCCCACAAATCCAACAGAGGTCGGATTTGACTGTCTTAATTTCCTTTTAGGTTGTCTGTAATGCGTCCGAGGTCACTGAAATATTTTATACCTAAAACTTAGCGCCAACTGAGCTCACTCCCAATTTCTATAAAATAACGTTGGCCTCGACTTGAATCTTCTAGGTAGTTGTCATGTTGCAGGCCCTAGACCCACGCGATTCAATTATTTATATGCATTAATATATTAATAAGTATATGTAAACATGATACGCATTTTTAATAAAAAATTTTAATTAAAAACACGAGAATTGTTAAACCCACGCGATTCAATTATTTATATCCATTAATATATTAATGAGTATATGTAAAAGTGATATGCATTTTTAAATAAACGTTTCTAATAATGTTTTTTAATTAAAAACATGAAAATTGTTAAATATATTTATTATGAGTGTTAAATAAATTGTTTAGTTAGTAGTGGATGATTCATTGATAAATAATTTTCTTTCATATTTTTTTCTAATACATTTTTAATTAAGATATAATAATCATCAATTGCCATCGGTTATTTACTTTTTGTTGTTTTTATTTATTTAGTAATTATAAATCATTATAAAATGTGAGTTCTAATTTTAAAATAATTATTTTATATAACTAAATATACCATTCTTTCACGTCTCAGAGATCGATCATATATAAATAACTTTAAATACATAAAATTGATATCTTAATCGTTACAAGCTTTAACATTAATAATTAATAATGAAAAAACTCTCAGAACATTTACAAAGTTTAAGTAAAATCCTTGAAAAATGTGTTTTACCATCAATCTCTTCTAATTTTAGGTATCAATGTAACTCTTCCTTCTCAATATCTATAATGGCAACTTTTATTTATTTATCGTATGATGCAAACGTTTTCATGTATACATTTTTTTTTAAACTTAGGAGAATTCACGGTATCGAATTTCAGAAATTCCACTACTAATAAATCATATTAAATGGTGTTTTAATAAATGATAATTTAATAAATTATATTCAAACTTGAGTGACGGAAATTAATGGAGAAACCCTGGTAGCATGAGAAATTAAAATGAGAGAAACCCTTGGCATGAGAAATGGTGTGACTAATTGATTTTCACAGTGTGAGAAGTTAATGAGCGCAAGATCCCCTCATTTTTTGCAGAGGTAGTATAAGCATCTCCAAAATTTATGGCACAAATTTTCTTGGAAACAAATATGTATAATTTTATTTATACTAGATAAATATTAATGCGCAGCTTTTGTTCTCGAATAGTAAGGAGAATGGAAATGAAATAGTAAGGAGAATGGACTTTATTTTCATTTAAAGTATTAGTTTATTTAATTTCATGTTCATATTTATGACATTTCTAAAACATTCTTCAAAATCTATAATCTAATTATGCTCAAATCACTTTTTTATTATCTCCAAATTACCAAGATCAATTACATCTTTTGCACCTCCACAATCTTTGTTATCTGTCGATGAAAGTAAAATACTAGAAAAATGCAAAATATATACTAGTCAGAGGAGGCCCTGGGTTTTATAACGGAATTAAATCATCAACTCGCCGGATCCGGTGATTTCTCCTTTCCAACATTAATAGAAGTCTGATGATTGTTCACTATCTCTGCCTTGCATTCACCTTCATCTGCTGGTCGTTCTTTGTTTGTCGAGTGGGTGGACATGGAACATGTTGGTAGTGATAAGGCCAGCAAAATTTTGCTGCTACCCTAACGGAAAAATGATCCTTACTGCTTTTAATTGGAGATGGCGGTTTTGAAACATGACCGTTGGGTTTACCATCTGGAGGTGATTGCGACAGGGGCAAACCTTCAGCTACTGCCGCGGCTTCAACGGAAGAATGAACAATAATTATTTTATCAGTAATCCCATGCATTTGCCTGCGCGTGGCGGAGAATTGCGTAAGCAACAACATCATAATAAAGAAGGTGACAGCAGCTTCTACAATAACAGGAACAGTGATTTTCATTTGCATGGTCAATGACATTATCAATTTGCTTACCAGTTACGCGTTATGTCTTAGATAATTTTCATAGGTACCTGATATAACGTTCCGCATTCAAGAAGTGTGTCAAGATTCTTTGATCGGTTTAATTGCAAGTCTCTTCAAATTATTGCGTAATATTTTATTCAACACTTCGTTACAATTACAATTTAGTTTTTATCTTTATCTTTTTGAATGATTTCAAGTGTATTTTTGCATGACTAAATGAGGACCTGACTATAATTAACTAAATAGATATAGAATTCTCAAAACTTAATAATTTTCACTAGTATAATGAATTCACAAATGCTTTAACTAGATGACTTGTCTCTATGTTGAGGAGCAGTTTGTAGTTTATGTTGAGAATAGCCAAATTTAAAGACTATCATTACACTATGGACCACCCTACTATGTTTTCACTCACTACTTTGGGTTAATTCCCCTTCATCCTCGGTCATTTTTTATTCATATTACCAGCTTTACCCATTTTATATGGCCTTCGCGTCATGACACATTTTATTATTAATTTCCATTAATTCCCCGTGACTTGTTAATTCCTCGTCTCTTGGATTATGTAGAAGAGATATTGATTACCTAACTACTTGCACACAGTCGATAGTCTTCATGGTAGTTTTCAGAAATCTATACTTGATTCGGCATTTGAATTACTTTAGTGATCTATTTTCAAGACAATATATGAAAGACATTTGGAAATCAGTAGGACCAGTCGGAAAATTTCAAGACAATGTGCTTTTCTTTTTTGGGCAGAATATCATGATTTGAGTAACATGGGAACATTTCAAAACGAATGTTTGTATGGACACATTTTCAATGGGAAACCTATGATAATTTTCATAAAAATCATGTGGTGGGACTCGTTAATACAAAATTGGACACGTTTTTTGTTTTTTTTGTTGTCGTCAATATCGGCATTAGTATGGTTTCCTCTGCACTGTTTGGAATCAAGTGCGCAGCCTCCTACAGGGCACAGCCATTAAAAAATCGGGGGTTTCGGATGTCCTGGTATGGACCCTGCCCGGTGCCCCATCACCAACTAGAGTCAAAGACATTTACTCTGCTCTATCTCTAAAGGAGGCTATTCCCACGATGCCGATGTACCCTATCCGCTTATGGAAAGCCTCCTGCCCACTCAAGATGATTCTTTTCTTCTGGCTCCTTTTTCAGAACAGGAACTTATCCTGGGACAATCTTCAGAAGCGAGGATGGAATGGGCCGAGTCGCTGTACCTTTTGTTATTCTGCCGGGGAGACAAACTTCCACTTGTTCTTCCAGTGTCAAGCATCAACGCAAGTCTGGTATGATCTCTCCTTATAATTGGATTATCCTCACCGTTGTTTCTCATCTGTACAGGACGGTTTTCTCTGGTGGAATGAACAAGCGGAATCTAGACGCTCATTATTCATTGCTGTTTGCTGCTGTCTACTGGTCTATCTAGATATGGCGAAATGAATCTATATTCAAAAACTTCCGGAGACCCATCTCCTCCACTATGCTACGCATCAAGGCTCTCTTGGAATTTCTGGGCATATAGGCTCCCTTTTTTCTGGCAGTCTAACGAGACAGTTCTTCTCGCCATGCATCATTTTCCTTTTTGTATCAAGATCCGCTCAGCCTCTGCGGCACCAATACTGTTTTAATTCTGGTATTTCTTCAACGTTCCAAATCTCCGGGACTCACAATGCACCTTTCTAAATTAT
This sequence comes from Pinus taeda, assembly GCA_000404065.3. NCBI lineage: Eukaryota > Viridiplantae > Streptophyta > Pinopsida > Pinales > Pinaceae > Pinus > Pinus taeda. The sequence continues at coordinate 128,545 of APFE030944801.1, forward strand.
CTGAACTCACAATGTGCTTTTTCTGTATGGATGTGATACTTTACAGAACATTACTGAACCATGATCCGGTCTTCATCAAGGATGAAATGGGTTAATCTTTCATTAAACCTACATTTGTATTTTGATCTCTATATATCAATACAATATGATTTTTCTGTTGAAAAAGATGGTTTCCTTGCTATTGATTCATCCTCAACCTCATCAAATGAGGTGTGGATCTTTGGTCAATGTTTTATACAGCATTTGTACACAAACACCTTGTAGGATACTATTTGGATTGGATGCCCTAGATCTTTCCCTGGTATTCATCAATAATAGACAACGAAATTGATTATTTCCCGTAGTGTGTTTCTTAATAAAAACATCATAGGTCTGTTGGCTAAGAGATATTGATGTAAATCACTTTCCTCTTATGAAATATAACTTGTATGTGATAAATACAAGGGGGACATATCAAACTATGAGTTCACCATCCATCTTAATAGAGAAATTTAAAGGGAAGGCAAGTTGAAGATAGAGAAATATATATTATATACAGAGTGTTCACCAATATCGTAAAAAAATTATAAAAAAATTATCTGTTTGGTACATGAAGTTAAAATTATTATACTTACATCGGCGCACCATACATGAGCAAAGCGAAGGCACTTCCTGTAATGTCATTACAAGTCAGAAAAATCAGTGTACATGCTTAACATCTTTGTGCATATATAACTAACACGACTATGTAAAAGGTGAAAATTAGGTCAGATTTGATCTCTAGAAACAGAAATTCATAACTATGATTTAGAGGACGGAAACAGAGCTTAATATTTAGAGATATGGCAAGATTTAGGGACCTAAAATTCCAACACCCAAGCGTACGAAGTTCTTCAGCATTTCCCTGTTCTCAAACGCCCACGAGGAAAATAAGAAAAACACAATGCCTCTGAGCAGCAGCGAGGCGGCGCACTTCTTATGCTTATAGCATTTGCAGTACGGGCATATTACTATGAGAGGGTGGGTGTATATTTATACCCCTTTCATTGCATCCAATTTTAGTTTCCTTTCTCTCTGTCTGCATTGATAGACTCTCACTTGGTGGACGCTAGTGCAAAACACATTATGCACAACGACAAGATGGCCAAGGCTGAAAAGTACACGTTATAATCGAATGGTGTTGGTTGATCCTTATCTCTGCAAATTCATTTCATTCTTAGGTTGTTTACCTGGCAACTGTCGAAAGCTTTTAGTTTCCTTTCTCTGTTTCTGCACGGATACTCTCTCACGTGGTGGACCGCAGTGCAAAACATGTCAGGCAGAAGGCTGACTTGTTAGCCTGGAGCAGAGTAAACGAAAATCTGACTTGTTGGCCTGGAGCACATTAAACGAAAATAAAAGTACATGTTAATCGAATGGAATTTGTTGATCCTATCTCTGCAAATGCATTTCGTCCTTACGTTGCTTGCCAGGCAACCGTCCAAAATAAAAATGTTTATATTGTACTCCTATCCCATGGGACCAGAGTTGGAATTTCAAAAAAACCAGCCCCACGTTTTTTAGAGTTTCCAACCTGTTTTTCATAGTTGTAAAGCAGATTTTTATGGTTTAATAATTTTTTAACCTATATTTAAAAGGAAAATCACCCCATCAAATTAAAAATTTGCCCGTCAAATTCAACACAACACATTTTTCATGACGTATTAGGGAACGGTCACCACCATTTCAAAACAGACCCGCAATTTAAAATAGAAAGTTTTCGCACCTCCCCCTGTCTTCGCAATTTTTTCAAAAGGGGATCTCGACGGTTTTGCATTTTTTAACTAAATTTAATGGAGTAGTCTACTTAGGCGGAGGAATGGCCTGGTTTCTATCGCCACTCGGAAAAACCTCTGCCTCTGGCCACCGGCAATTCCTCCATCCTCCGCGACCCTTTGCGAGCTCCACCCAGCCCTACCACCCTCCGCATTAACGTCGACGACTGACCGGTTACTGACATACAACCCGATTTCCATCGCGTCTGGGTTAATTCACCATGGAATTTGAATTACTCCAAAAACCCGCGGGCTGCTTCCTCACCAATTCGACCCGGCATCCCCTACAACTCACCAAGTAACCAGGTAACCAGAACATTGAGCAAAACTCACTCCACTTTCTAAGCTATGCTTTCTACGCTCCAGGGATCAGTGGCGTCGTCAACGTTTGGGTTTGCTGGTGATTGCTGCTAGGATCGAATTCAGAGAGTGGCCTCGTTTGCTCAAGTTTGTTGTGTCCTCGGATTAAAAGGTCAGGGAGTGTTCCTAAATTAAAAATATCTACCATTGCTCTAAGCGTTTGAGTATTGTAAGTTAACTCGAAAAAATTGGGTTGGACAGATCGCATAATTGGACATGGGTAATGATCCTGATTATCACAAACAGTACTCACCTAATCGTAACTGTGCCCTCCATCACCATCGAGATGCTGAACTTGAAACAAGTTTATTTTAGTGTTTGGGAGAGCTTATCTCTGTAATTATATTTTTATATAACGCTTCGTTGAAGATGCCAAGACCGATTCCCGTGATCGATTCAGAAAAAGTACGAACTCAGCGAAGAAATAGGAGATTATATACAGGAGCTCTGCGAAATGACAAACTTTCCCACATAATCTGCACAAACCCCATTACTAGGATTAATGTCTGAGTTAATTATTAAGATACGATTTGTCTTTAGCTAAGGAAAACAATAGTTACAAAATAAAAATTGTGGTTCGTGCCTATTGGCAACAGGCACTCCTCTGCTTTGAGCTTTGGGTTGGACAGAACACAGGGATGAAATGGTTGTCGAGGCACTCTCTAATCAAATTAATTTAGGTTTGGTTGGTGTGAACAAATATTATAGACCATGGGTTATTGATGGTCCCATGAGATGTCTGCATTTTGCCTAAGGAGGAGGGTGCCTTGTGGTTGATTGATGTGGTGGTTTAGGGCAAGCCTGCAAGATTTTGGCAGCAAAATGATTGTGATGTGCTTGGAAGGTTCAGCCACTTAGCAGATTTGATTGAGATTATCTCTTCTCCACACCTTTTCCAATTTAGAGGTTCTTCTATGTTAAAAAGCATCTGGTCCACTTGGAAATGTGTTGCCAAATGTGTGTATTGGATTTATACCGACACTGGATGCCATTGGGATTTGGTGATACAACCAAGCTGGTGCTGGAAGGTTCATGGCCAATGCTTTCTGGAGATTCCTCAGTATCAAGCTAGCAGGCTAAGCAGGTAGGGCATCTTATTTTGGAAGGACTTGCAGGATTCATATTCAAGATCATGGTTTGATTGGAGGGTGCTAGATCTTGAGAAAGCTCTCCTTTCTTCAGATAGATTGACTATCTAGATCTCCAAAAGATGGTCCCCTTGGAGGATTTGTTTAGGATCAATGTTCAGAGGCCCTGTTTACAGAGAGTGGCGTTGATCCTTCTGTAAGCAACTATTGAACTGCGGTAAGAAGTTGTTGTACTTCTTGCTTCATTAGAAACAACCTATGGCACCAGTCTTAAATGGTAGATGGACCTCCTCATATTTAGAGACCAAGTGAATTCATGGATTACATAGTCTGTTCTGTTTGATTAAAAAATGTGAAGATGGGTTTACATGCAGCAACATGATGACAAAGATGACGATAAGCCATGTATGCATCTTTTGGAACATCTAATTTTACAAGGAATAAAAATCGTCATTCTTTTACAATTTGCAAACAACAAAAAAGTCATGTTTTTTTCTATGTAGTGTGCAAACAACTGATGAAATCCCTGGAATTGGATTCCCATTTTCTGGTGGGCATTGATAAGTTGTTGTAGTCCAAGCTTTGTGTTACCTCTATTTTTGTACATGGACTGTGATTATGAATATTGTGCCTAAGTGCTATGTCATGTGGACCTTATAAAGGGTGAACTTAATGTATTGTAAATGTTGTTTTAGTAAAGTTATGTAACCATGTAAAGTTTCCTACAGCAAGCTCAAGGCCAAGGCCCCATTAGTGAATATGATTAGCTTGGGAATATCTTTGCTTTCCTGAGTTGACGGGGCGTAGAGGTCAAAATAAAATGTGCAAGCAGATTCAAGGTGATCGCGGTTCTGGGTTTAGGAGCTTTATTATAACTATTGTTTGAAAGGAGGTAATGGAGCAGCAAACAATGAAGTTCATTGTTAATGGCGTTAATAATATAAACATTATGTATTAAGTGAGCATGATTATAATAACATGACAATATAGTTAATTATTGATTAGGTTAGTGAGGTGGTTAGACCACCTTAACTGTCTCGGGGTACTTTAAACTTGTGACAGTTGAGAACCTACCTGATTGTAACAAGTTTGAGATAATTAATTCCTTTTCCTTGATTGTGCACTTAGCTTGACTGTGTTTCTCTTGAAAACCTTTCAAGACTTCCTTAGTGTCATCAAGATTTTTCTGTGAAAGGAAAATAGGAAGTGTTCTAAGTCAACAGAGTAACACAAAAGCACCTGAAAAGTGCACAGAATTAACTTGTTGTATGCTAGCATTGGGACTATTGAATATTCATTCATACTTGTGTCATTTAGAGTTTATCAATCAAGTCTGCATTTGTTTGCTGGTGAGAAATATTCATGTAGGGAGGTATATGTGGGCCAAATAGTGCAGTTTCCTTGAAATGTATTTGAGGGCTTATCGACAAGTCATTTTCATCATAGAAAAGACCATTCTAAAGCATACATTTGTTCATTTGCAAAAACCATTTGAGAGAATGTTGGAGTCACCAAGAAACCATGTGGATAAAATTCTCAAAGGTTGGAAATAAAGATTTCTCTTCTGCAATATATTGTCAAACTTCAAATGAACTTCATTTGGCCTCCTGCAATACTCACAAGCTTTGAAAATGGATTGAAACTGTTTTTTTGAGAATTGCAATATAGATGATATCTTTTATGTGAAATTAATGGATGGTTCTAAAAATGACACATTTTTTTACAAGGATATTTATATATATAAAAAAAAATCAGTTAATCCAATAAATTTAACCCTTAAAAAATCCATTTACATTGATAAGAAGATTGAAGTCCTTAATTTATGGTAGTATTATCTAATTAAAGCAAGTGAAAAAGAACAGAAGAAACATGTTGTCATCTATCTTAGAGATGCTTTCTTGGCAATACAAGATATGGCCATCTCTAGTAGAGATGATTCAAAAGTACTATCTCAGAGCTACAGGCACGAGATGGTGCCATCTTTCTATTATTGAAAATTTTAATCCTCATCATAAGCAGCAGAGAGTGACTGCTACTCTGAATATCTCTATCTATAGACCATTTCTACCTTATCTCTAGTATGGAAGCAGCAGGTGAGCAGAGCGGAGTAAGAGAAAAGGGCTACAATTGAACAAGGTCAAGCAACACCTCTTCCACTAGCACTCCAAAAATTTCTAGCTCTATGTTAACCCCTACTTCCTCTACTTCCCCTCTAAATATTTTCCACTCTTGTCTCTCCCTCTTAAAGTCTAGCTCAACAATCCTATCTGCATGACTATCGGTATCAATCTCCTTTCCATGCAGAAGGAGATATTTGTCCACATATAATCTTCTTTACCAATTGCTCCTGAGCCTGTTGTTGATGTTCTCTCAGCCATGGCTCTACCCCTGCCATAAACCCACAACCATGGCGTTTTTTGCTTGATTGTAACTCTTCATTCACCCTATCAAACAGAAGCTTGTGTGCCTGCCTTGCTGCAACTAAGGAAGGATGATGAGAACCCCATAATAAAGTTAATGGGGATGCAGGAGGAAGACTCTCTGGAATTGTTTGAGAGAAATGGACATCTTGTTTCATATGATATTTTGTCCCCATATCTTCTTCCCAATCCATTTCGTTATCGTGACTTGTACAGGGGCTTGTCTGAGCTTATGATGATATATCAGTAGAATCAACATCTATACCCATGCTCTGTGATTGGTCCTCCTCTGTACAATTGCCACTTTCACCTTCAGATGAATCCTTCCATGATGCTACTCTCTTTTCCAAAAGAAGAGGGTCCATGCAAGTTGTTCATATGCAAAAAAAAAATTTAAGTAGCTGTCGTTTGGCCCCTGCCATTAAAACAAAACTTATCATACTCAAATTGGCAAAATTGGAGGGAACTAAAAACAACACCCATAAAAACAATAAACAAAATGTGCATGGAAAGTAAAACGAGACAAAAGATTGAGGATGACTTTAGAACTTACTCTAGATAGTAGCATATGCATTTTCAAAGCCTGGATTATCCTCAAAACGGGAGTCCAAGACAGAAACCAGACTAAGTTGTTCAGCCTCTTCAAAACAACAAGTCTCTGATACTTCACAATTATCGTTCTGACTGCAGTCATCTCCAGTTCCATCTAAAATATTATCATCCATGGGAGATATTTATTCGTTTTGTTCTTGTTTACGAGATCAATGCAACACCATCAATAACTCAGATACATAGGCTTCAACAACGAGATGAGAAAATCAGAAAGGCCTTGTCTAGCTATTATAAGTTTTGGAATTTTGGCCATAATAATCAGAAGTAACAAAGTCCCATGGGATGGCCATGCATTTATGAAGCATATAGAGGGAATTATTAATTTTCAGTTATCGATTTTCACCATGCATTTATAAAGCATATGAATTTTAACCATGCATTTATGAAGCATATAGGTGGATTTATTATTTTTGAAGCTATGGGTTTGGCATTATGGATAGATTCATTACCTTACATCAAACAACTTTGAGAGGTTTTATTCTCTTAAAATTATTAAAAGTTGACATTACCTTATCTTAAAGATTGCACCCTGGATGCGGTCACTTTTTTCCTTTCATGGTATTAGCATTATGTAAGGGTAACATAGGAAATCTCTCAACCAAAAAGAAACAACATCGGAAATTTTTTTGGGTAAGAATTTGGCGATTATTTTTTTTTCAGAAAAACTGATCATATAGGTGTTTGAATGGGTTTTTTATTTTTTTTTATTTTTTTATTTTATGGGGGAAATGGATTCAGAACCATCAAAAACCACCTGGATACCAAAATCCTAAAGTTTGATAGCTATAACCTAGCTTTCCTAAAATTTCTACCGGATTTTGACAAAAATCATGACTACTCTAAAAGAAATAGGTTGATTATGGAAAACTAGTGAAAATACCTTTTACAAACAAATATATTTATAAAGAAAAGGAAAGTGCACACACAACCACAAACCCGCAACAAGAAGGTATGTAGTACACGGCCAAGAACGAAGCACATCAACAACCATTCAAAACACTCATATTCAGTAGTCATATAAACGTCTCTTAAAACTTTCATCGTATAAGTCTCCAAAATCTAAAGATTTCTTCTAAACCACATTTGAGAATATTCTTGAAAAAAAGAAAATTGTTGGTAAAAAAAAATTACATACTAGAGTGAACCATGAAAGCAATAACACTCACCTCAACTATTCCAATTGTTACATATGTTCACATTGTTCAGCCAAAAAAGATTTAGAAACAAAATCTTCCTTCACAACCATTGACTGAAAAAAGATTTAGAAACATTGGTGGGAAATTTCCCATTCCAAAATATTGTATGAGATAATTTAATTAGGTCAAAATTACATAAATGCAAAAACATTTATATTAATAAATTTCCATACTATGCATGAAGTATTTTAACTCTTATGAATTGTAACCTTTTAGTTAGGCTAACATACATGTTCAAGGAAATATTCTAGCAAGATTGTGCAATCACATTCCTCAAGCTATTCACTAAAAAAGGTACATGGTAAAACCTAAACATAGATTTACTGATGAGTAAAACCTAAACAAAAAAAGTCATGACCTTGCTGATAATGGTATGATGGTTGTGTGTGAGAATACCTAATCCAGATTCCAGACATAAAATATGTATTGTTTAGCAAAAGTGGGCACATATCAATTAAGCTAGTCCAACTAAAATATATATGTTTGATAAGATAGAAATTTTATATCAATTACACAAACGATCAAATCAGGTCAATGGGACCCAAAGGTACATCAAGCTACAATGACCATGTGGGAGCGATTAAGCATCTCCTAGAAGGGTAAAATATATAGGTGAGTTGGACACCTTGAATTTCTATGTCATCCATCTCCTTTATGACTGATTAAATACTGTACAAAACAAAATCTTGTCGAATAAGAGAGATATTTACATTTATTTTGATTCTTTTCTCCCAAAGAATATCTGTACAAGTAAAAGCCATTCCCTTGCATGAATTGGTGGAAAACTGGCAGCTGCTTCACTAGTGTGCTGAAGTGACTGAATTTCTAGTCTCGGGCAAGAGAATTGTTTGAGCAGTTCTTGAAGAGTCCCAATCGTGAAGGATTCTAAGAAGAGAACGAGCTTTCTTTTTTGCTTTAGGAGTACCAGATGTGAGAAGATTATACAGAGAAGGCATTAATGATGGAAATCTCAACAAACTATTTACAATTTTGTCACTTCCACTGCAACACAATGATAGCGAAACATAAATAAATTTTCCTTGCATTTACCTAAAGATGAACCCAATGTTAAATTGTTGACTATTAGAGGGATTGCAGAGGTTTTTCCAACTACAAGTAATCCTCTTAGCTCTCTTACAAGAATAGCCAGAACACCAACTGCAAATTTTCTAGTTTTTATCTAAGAATCCCTTTGTAGAGGAAAAACTAGTGCAAGATTTGGAGGAAGTGGAGTGGTCACATGGGAGAATTAGCATAGTAGATAATCATCATGGATGTGATTTCTTGGAGAAATATTGACATTTCCTTACTTATGGCACACTAAGCATGAGCAAGATTTGCTTTGATTTAAAAAGACTAGGTCCTTACTATCATGATAAATCCACAAGCCTAAGATCTGAAATACAGAGAAGTCAAGCCAAAATAGAGTTGTGATCTCGGAAAACTATTGGGATGAAATCCAAGGTGGAGACGGGAAGAGTGACTGGGTGATTGAGAAATAAGTGTTATTAATAATAAATTGCTCATAAACATAGTAAAGAAACCTTTCATCACTGATCAACAACCAACGAACAAATCACATAGTATATCAATATCTCTCCATAAACAAAGATCTGAGAAGGTGTTTGGAAGGATCAGAAAACATCATAATGTATTAATGATAATCACAAAACCATGAACCGGTTACTTTTCTCAAAATAAATTTGTCCATGTACATGGAATATATTACATTTGTCCATAGATTTATCTCCCATACAAAAAACTGTAATCATTGAATGTTGGGGAAAAATAAAACATTAACAGGTTTTTCTTTAGTGAAAGAACCATGTTATGATAGATTCTAGAAAAATGATAAAACAACCCAGTCGCACAATGGGGATTTATATTGATGGTGATCAATGATTTTTGTTGTAGTGGATGGTGATCCTATGTCATATTTGATATCTACATGTGTGCTTAAAAATGCTTTAGACATTATACCAGTGGACATCTTTTCAATATCTGTAGAGCGATTGATGGTAAAATGTTGAAATTGACAACTCCAATTTATTGCTTCCTTATGAAGAGGTTTTAAATTGTCGTTCCGAACCCGATAGATGCCTTTCATCTGATTACATATCAACTCCGAGTTGGTGAAGACTTCAATATTATTGACATCATGTTGTTTTTCCTCTTTTAACCCTTCAACAAGGGCAATGTAATATGCCTCATTGTTTGTTGTCATTCCAGGCACTTCTCTCTTTCCATGAAATAACTGATTTGTTTCCATATTGTAAAGGACGAATTTAATAATTGCTCTACCTGGATTTGGAAAGCAGAACACTTCATTGCATAAACGCCACTTTTGCACAATTTTTTACACTTCAAAAACCTAAAAAATAAGATAACAATAAATTCATGTTAAACAAGTAGACAATTATCTATTTTCTAATACTCAACATGGTTTTCAATCATATATAATTAAGAAAAGCAGATAATTTGTGTTCATTTACACTGCAACACTTTCAATACTGGCAACTCTTCTGAAAAAAAAAAAAAAAAAAAACATTTAGCAATCACCACTTTATATAAATGAAATGCTCATTATAGGACCCAAATACATCTATGCATTTTAGAATAAATGATACTGAATTAGGTTTCTCTGGTTTTTGAATGCCATATGCAAACTCTAAAAATATTTATCCTTACTGACTGTCCATACACCAAAAACCACATAACCCTAGACTAACAGGCATTGTCTAAGCAAAACATGATTCATGTATATGCCTTATGTGTGACAAAAATGCCATTTGTCATATAACATCACAAGAAATTTATTCAGCCACTCTACATGAACAGTTCCTTCAAACTACACTTGTTAAAGGTTGAACTTCATCAACAACATTTGGAACAACTTTGCTATTACAATTGGGGGATAGGGTAGACTCTGAAGCTATCTTTGCGTTGAAGTAATAGCACTCCACCACTCTCCTACCAATATTATGGGCAGTTTTGTGTTGTGCCTTGTGGATCATTGATGTTTGGGTGTCATGTCTTCTGGATCATCTTTGGGTTTGATGTGATAGCATCTTCCTTGGTTCTGATACTAATGTTGCAAGCAATTTCTGTGTAATGCCTTATAGAGCATCTTTGAAATTGGCTCTAGCTTTGGCTTTTGCATTGCAAGCAATTACTGTTGTAATGTCTTATAGAGCATCTTTGAAATTGGCTTTGGCTTTTGGTTGTCATCTATGTGATGTTGCAAGCTATTTTCAAACTCATGTGAAATTTTGATGTTGCAGTGCATGCTGATGGCAATGTCATGAAAATGCTTGTGGGGAATAAGTCTGATTTAGCTCATAGAAGGGAAGTTCCTGTGGAAGATGGGAAGAAGCTTACCGAATCAGAGGGGTTGTTCTTCATTGAGACCTTGGCTCTGGATAATACAAATTTATTGTCTGCATTCCAAATTGTGGTCAAGGAGATTTACACTAATGTGAGCAAGAAAATGCTGAATTCGGATTCCTAAAAGTCTCAATTGTCTCTCAACAGAGTTAATATTATGGATGTATATGGAGAGCGAGATGTAGTGGAACCACCCAAGACAAATAATTCTTGCTGCTGAGGATTCAGAGAAAAAGCTCCTTTGTTTCTGGGCTCCTTGAATATTATTTGCTTTATATGACCTTTTGTTGATTGAGATCCTTAAGGTTGCCTTAGGCTAATATAATTTTTTTTGTTTATTAGGAAAGCTTCAATATGTTGGATAATTATTTTTTTCAATTTTATGAAGAAACCAGTAAGGGTCCCCAACTAGGCTTCTTAGGCTTGAGCCCTAGATGCTGTACACAGAGCAGAATAATAGTGATGTATTAAGTAATACATGCAAAGCAATCTTTTTTTAGAATGTTTTAGCCAAATTGATCTTCATTTTGTTTGAAATCATTTAGGGAATCTGGATTCCTGGATGGAGGTTAATGGACAATTTGGAGATGCCCAGATCTATTGGCTGGCTCAATGTTTTAAACATTATTGCTACAGAATTCTAGGAATTCCTTCTCTGGTTGTCCTTGAAGCAAGTTTATGTATATGGTATTAGCAATTTAATGAAATCTTTTGTCAGATTTTCTTCTATGATTGTCCTTGAAGCAAGTTTATGCATATAGTGATAGCAATTTAATGAGAGCTCTTGCCATATTTTGATTGGGGGCAATATATTACCAAACCTAACATGCAAAATCCTCACGATTTCATATAAATTGGCGCTGCAATTTGTAACATGAACTTGAATTCCCAGATCATGCCTAGGAAGTAGGTAAGAGATCTCATCCTTTAATGTAATAGAAATTCCATTTCTGAACAGTATAGTAGATGATTGAACAGGTTGCATAATGTAGAATTTTAAGTAGTATAGGTGACAACATAAATGAGCTATGTTCAGCTATCACATAAAATAAAAATTCTTGAACCTCAGTAATTCTGACATATATAAATATCCTCATGTCTTTCATTAACATTTATCATTTATTACGCAAAGATTGTTGCAGAGTCTACCCTAAATTGGTGGAGTGATATTACTCTACCCTTTGTCTCCAATATTATTGCTATCCTTCTGTCTGCTAAATTTTTCTCATTTGACAACCTCTGTGACAACGTTGTTAAAGAAATGGGTTCGTTTTTCACTGATTACCTTTTGTTAATATTGACCCTACTGACTTTTAGTTCCAAAGCATGTAAGAGACCTAATGGTTGTGTTGAGAATCCGAGACCTAATGGCTATGTTGGGAGATTGGCTATTGCTAGAATGGACCAGCCATTATATAACAGAGAGTAGCACATTTTATCTGGCAAGAATTGTGATAGTTTTGATCATCACTGTAATATGAAAAAGTATGAGAATTGTGGTTCCAGTGACGTCATTGACACCCAAAGCCTTCATTCCACAACTGCAAGCGAAAGAAGGTAAGAGATGTCTATTGTGAAATTTCTGAATGCTTTCTCGGTATTTTAATGTCTGTGGTAGTATTGGGGGATTATTTGGTTTTGAAAGCAAGAGAAAAGTATGAGAATTGTGGTTCCAGTGATGTCATTGATACCCAAAGCCTTCATTCCATAGCTGCAAGTGAAAGAAGGTAAGAGATGTCTATTGTGCAATTTTTGAATGCTTTCTCGGTATTTTAATGTCTGCGGTAGTATTGGGGGCTTATTTGGTATAGAAAGCAAGAGAATTCGAATTTTTGCAATAGAAAAGGTGGCTGGAGGGACTGCAACGGGTAAAATCTATGGCAGAAAAAGGAATGATATATTTTGCATAAGTATAGATGTTTTATTTTTTGTAGATTCTTAATTAGTATACATCTTGTAGTACTAATTCATGGAATTTTCCATTACATGTTTTTAATTTTTGCATAAAAACTTTGAAATGTGGGAGATGCTTCACCAAATAATGGTGATTAGCTAATAAAATGCCCAGTTGACTAAAAGCAGTTTACAGAACTATCCCCACTTTTCACAGGATGCATATGTATACTACTACACAATTTTTGAAATATATTTTTGAGAAAATTGGCAACTGTTTCGGAAAGGTTTGTTTATGTAGAAGTCTACTTTTTCACTGCAAACTCCTCAGTATATTAGTTTTACATCCAGAATAACTTGAACAATAAAGCCATGGGTGAGGGGTATTTCTTCCATCAAAATCACCCAATGCTTTCACCCAACCTCATCCACAAAAAGTCTAGGGCCTGATGAAATTTGAAAATAGTTAGTTGGCAAAAATGTTGAATAAGAATTGTCTGATTTATGCAGGATAAACCCTACTTCAACAAAATTGAATTGGCTCTATTCGAGATGACTGTTTTTGCTTCGTTTTTCTTCTCTTGGTTCTTTGATGTTAATTATTATGTCCATCTTGAATCCCATCATTTTCTCTGACCATCCTATAGGTTGAACATATCCTACATAAGATCTGAAGTCTTCCTCACTCTGATAGATAAGAACACTTTTCATTCATCTTCATTTTCCAACTTTTATAATTGGAGACTACTGGAATCTTGTTTGTTTCTTGTGGACCTTTATGGTAATAACAGGTAAAGGATTCTTTCTGGTTGTTTTTTGAAGGTGATGAGATTATTGTTACCCTTCTTCTGTTCGCTAATTGTTCTCATTTGGAAACCTCTAAGACAATGTTGTTAATGAAATGGGTTTGTTTTTCACTGATTCCCTTTTGTTAATCTTGACCCTGCTGACCTTCAGTTCCAAAGCATGTTCCTGTCCACTTTCTTAAAGTTTAGTAACCACATTGTTGGTTTGCTTCCTCTCTTTTTAGAGTTCTTTATGCAGGCTGCTCTGTCTGAGTGTATCCTAAGTACTGATCTTTAACTTGTTGATGAGAAAGGCCATTCTATTTGTTTCTGTGAGAACCCTCTCTGAAATCCTAATTGAAGAATAGTTAATCATGATCATTAGTGTTTGGAGAGAAACCCAAATAGTCCTGGTATTTTAAGAATCAGTGCTAAGGACATATTTTGTCTTTTCCTTGAGGAAATCAGCTCTTTTTAAGTCTTCTTTTGGAAAATCTGATTGATCACTTTAGCTCTTTTAATGAAGCGTGTTGAATCATTATTTTTCTTTTTTCTTTGTAGTTCTGGAAGTTGAAGAAGAAGCAAAAAAGTATGAACGAATTCATCTATGATCTCCCTACTATTTTTTATGGACATGTTTTTGTATATTTATAGGGTCGAGTCTTTGGATGGTTGTGCTTAATAAATTGTGTCTAGAGAGAACTAAGTTTTCTTATTTCATTTACACTGGTTTAATGAACTTTCTATCAATATGGACTGACAAAATTGTTTGGTTTTGCATTCTTCTCAGAGTTTTGGTTCCATTGAAAGAGGATCACCAACATGCAAGAACCGGATTGAACAACGCAAGAAACAAGTCAGGGCCACCCCTAAAAGGCCTTTCAGGCTACTGACAGAGGTATAAACATGTCTCTTCTAATTTATATAATCTTTCTTCTCATTGACATAATCCGGTCAGGGTCACCCCTAAAAGGCCTTTTAAGCTACTGATAGAGGTATAAAGTCATAAACAAAACTCTCCTAATCTACATACTCTTTCATCTCATCAACCTAATACATTTATGGTTTGCTCAAGTGTACATATATAATTCATTTTATAAAACACTTTGAATTCCATGCACTTCAAAGCTTCTTTGGCTTCCATTTCATTCCCGTGTTCTTTCCAACCCAAAGCTCAAAGCGGAGGAGTGCCTATTGCCAATAGGCACGAACTGCAATTTTTTTTCTATAACTACTGTTTTTCTCAGCTAAAGACATAAAAAAAACTCTAAAAATATACTATCAATATTAAAAATCATAATACTATTGTTTCTATAAAAATCCCCTAACATGTGAAACTCTTTCATCATCATGGTATTCATGGCACGCGCATTTTATTCATGTCCAATCTTTTCACTTTGATTTTTATTTAAAATATTTTTTTGGAAAGGTGGCGTACAAGAGCTTGGTATGTATAGCAAGGCATTTATTTCTCCTTGTAAGCAAGTTTTTCATTCATCCTTGTAAATTTTCAAGGAAAACTATGTTTTGTATTCATACTTATAAAGTTTTAATCATCATTAATCCTTATATTTGATAAGGAAAATATTTTTTTTTAAGGAGTGAGTTGACAGGCTCATTATTTGTTACATTAAATAAGTTTATTTTTTGGTATGTATTATATTATTTTCATGACCAAACTTACGTGTTAATAACGGTTGGGCGGTGCCAAGGATGGTGGGTGGACTTACTCATGGTTTTGTGCATAGTTCTAGGTATAGAGGTTTTTGTAAAAGGAAAGGAACTACAATTGCCTCCTAATCTAGGGTTAATGGATTGGACTTTATGAATTCTTTGGCATGTATATGATATTTTGTAACACTGAATGGAATATATAAAAAAATTGTTTTCTTGGTTTTCCGTTACAAAAGAAATCTTTTTCTATATTTTGTGTTCTCGTCATGGTGCACATTTTTCTATTTTTAAGAATTATTTGATAGATAATTTATGTACAAGGTTATAACTTACATTTATGACATAATCTTTTGATTATTGGATATTAGTGATTTACTTTTTATCTTTAAATTAAAAATCTAGAAATATTTTTAATATCTATACTGTTATCAAATTATAAACATTACAAATTTAACTATAATATTTTATTATTTATATATATATATATATATATATAATATATATATATATATATATATATATATATATATATATACTTACTCAGCATGGATCAATACAAGTTAAAAATGGTCATTAAAATGTGTTAGGAGTAACGTTTATTTTAAATGAAATTAATTTCTAATTTTAAGGAATGGTAAAAATATATACAAAATTAATTTGAATATAATTAAGAAGATGAAATATAAAAAATTAAATAAATTTATATAGATAATTTTGTGGGCCTATAAAAGGACTAGTTTATAGTGGTATTTTATATATTTTTTATAAATATAATGAATATGCCTAAAAAATATGAGAAATACATAATAGAGAATTATATATATATATATCTAAAAGTTTGGTCTGATAATAAAAATCTAATTTCATAGTGGTGGTTTAAGATTTTTTTAAAAATATAATGCATATGTCAAAACAAAATTTGAGAGAAGGTTAAAAATTTAAAGAATAATAATATGGAGTGATATTAGATAATTAATAGGTACTTATGTCATATAATAAAACAAAGGTAAGATAATCAACATAACTACCTCTAATTATTGTTAGGTTTTGAGTATAAAGAGAAGGTATTTATTTAGTTAGTTGAAAGCTTTTAGGATATGAATATTAAGTCAATATTCAATTTTTTTTTTATTCTAAATCAATTGGTAACAAAGGAAGATTTCATTGTTGTGACAATTGATTTGCTCATTTTTTTTGTTAGGCGTTTGTATTTATTGCCATGCATTTGTTCCCTATATATTTCATTTTCCATTTCAGACTTTCGCAAAAGTAAAATGAGGATGCAAATCTCTCTCCTCTTTTTTTGCAGGGCAATATTGCTACATAAATTCAAATTATAGTTTTCCTGGAGAACCTAACACTTTTGAGACGTTATCCCATAGAAGACACATAACTTCCAATAGCATAATGAAGTTCTTTTAGCAATAGAAATAGCTCATTCAATAACAAAATTATCTACTTCATTAGCATAATCTTGTGATCATCAAGGTTTTTATGAAGGTGGTAAATTAAATATCAATAGTTCCAATACTTCACTCCTTAACTTGCATTGTGATACTAAAATGATGCTCCTTTAATTTACAAGTTTTTTTTTCTTTTTCTTTTTTCTGGAAAGCATGTTGATTCATAGACCCAAGACTTTTCCTTTTATTTCATCCATTCACTGCGTCTGCTAAAATGGGACAAAATGACTTTAGTAGCCTATCATTTTCAAGGATCAACTACCCAATTATGAGTGAGCATTAATCATAGTTTATATAATTATGCCTTCCTTTTTGTTAAACTTGATAACGTTGTCTTTTACCACAATCTTACCACCATAAGTAGTTGTGACACTTTCTACATAGTTCTTACAAGAATGTACCCTATTGGTTGTGCATAAAGGCTCTATTTAAATAATATTCAACTTTTATTATATAATTTAACCATATAGTAATACATTAAAACCATTCAATGAGTTCTAGGTGCATCTCTCCATTGTTGATTTTGAACAAGTAATTATAATTAGATGAAATTTTGATTTACTTCTTTCTCTCCACCATGAAGTTACTTTGGTGCCTAATTCATCCCTTTCATTATCCTTTCAAAATGGAATCCCTAATAAAAACAAATGTGGGTAACCATCCCATGACATCTCATATCTATCCCACTTGACTCCCACTCTAGCAACCTCCTCTTACAATTCACCATCCCCATATACTATAAGATAACATTATACTTTTCACAAGATGACTTCTCACACCATCCTATCTTATCATGAATCTTATCATCCATGAAATCTTAAAGCCTTATTTTGTGAGAAAAAACCCCTCTCATGAGCATAATTAATGTGGAAAATGTGGTTGATCTTGAACTCACCACATCCCTTAGCCCATTTGTGCCATGATCTTTGTCCACAACTACTAGATTAAGAATTGAGTGGTCGTGTAGATTGTGGACAATGCTCTTCAAAATATTTTCTATTCATTGCCCATGTTAAGTCATTAGCTCTACCAATTACTCCTCATTCTAGCCCTTACCATCTTAGTTGCGTCACCAAATGTGCTCAATTCTTATTCATGTCACACAATGTTTCATCATCCTTGTTATCATTATCTAGTATCATCAAAAAATGGTGTAATATGTCACTCATCTTGTGTCTATAAACTTGTTGCTAGGTATTGCTTGTGAGTCTGAAAACATTAAGATTAGTAGTGGTTAAGGGAGAGTGTTAGAGTACATAACTCCTACTTTATTAGTTGTGATGACTCATTTGAGAAGTATTATATCACTACTATTTAGGATTTTCTTAGATCTAGCTCAGTTAATAAACATTCTCCAATTAATTAGCTCTTTAAATAGGTGTATGATTGAGATATTTGCTCAATGAGTTGTTTGTGCAATCAATGTAAATCACTCATGTATTTATGCATGTAACATTATTTTATTAATGAATTAACAAAGTGTTTATGCATTTTTACTTTTAAACAACTTAATCTTACAACTCCAACAAATATCTATTGGATTTTTGACAAAATTTATCGAAAAGGGACCAAATTGTAGAATAGTGAGGCCAATTGAATTGTTTTAACCATAATAATTTAATGTTTTGAATATATATATATATATATATATATATATATATATATATATATATATATATATAGAGTTGACATTAAAATATTGAAATATTTATTTATGGGCAACATTTTCATATTAAAATTATTTTTTTGTTATTAACGTATTTTTAGATATACATCAATATTCTTTAATCTTTCATAATGAAATATATTTTATTTATGACTAACTTTGAATTTTTTTATTATTAATATTTTTTAAATGCCACATATTTATTTTATGTTAAGAATTGAATGAATTATGCATATTCCACTTATTACTCTTATTGTAAAGTAGTTACTTTTGTAGTGTAGTCTAAGCAGGTGATGTTTTCCTTGAAAATGATGGAAATTCAAGGATGATTTTAATGAAATTTGGCATAACTTTTTGGAAATCTAGGTTATGGTTGTTAAGCTTTAGAATTTTGGGTTCCCCAAGACTTCTTTATGGTGTTGATGGTGTTTAATATGTTTCCACTATTAAAAAAAATGATTCAAACACTCCCGCCGTGGGATTTCTTGTTACTTTCAATTGTTTCTTGGAAACACTAAATAATTAGTTAATGTGGATATTCAAATAGTTTATTTTGAGTATTATATTGGTTTTTTTCAAATGTATAAGAATTAAGTATTTTCCTTACACTCAAAATTGAATATATATATATATAATATATATTATTATATACTACATTTTATTGCATAAACTCAAATATTTGAAATTTTTGTTGAGAGTGTGAATGAAATAATTTTTACTAAGCCTCTTTTATTATCAATTGTAATATCAACTAGAACAGAGTCATCCCATGCATGGATCCGCCAAGAGCGGATCAAAGTTCTCAAGGTGTAAAAAGATTGAAGGTTTGCACCTATTCCTTTTAGCTCTTGATAAATGAGGAATTAAGATATATCTATAGTGAATTATTTTTAATAATATTATCTCTCTCTCACACACACACACATTAAAATCCTAATAAATCAATTGCACACAACAACACACATGCTTGGAATTTTTCTTTGACATATTTTTTATTGTTTTAAGTTAAGTAGGGAGGATAAGCAACCCTCCTTGCCACCCAAGCTACACACAATTACATATAAAGTTATGAATCATTATTTTAATTTATATGGTATTATTTATATTTTATATAGACATTATATTTCTATATAAAAATATTTTGATTTCTAATTACATGTTCATTAAAAAAAATTATTAAGTTTTTATATGTTTATTAAGTGTATGTTCTAAAATATCATGGTTATAAATATGAATTATTAGTATTTTAATTTATTTTAATGTAATATGTATATTTTTATGGGTTAAATTAACTAATAGATCAAATGACCTATTCTTGTCATAATTTTGGGTTAGATTGTGATTTCTTGTCATTTAAAATTTGTTTTGAACATACTAAAATGCCTAAAGGCACTTGGACTTTACAAATTACATAACTTAAACTTGTGATTCTTAAAAATCTCTATAAAATTTTGGCAAAATTAAAAAATAAAATAAAAAAATGAATCATTCTATCCAATAATTATACTATTCTTATTTTTATTAATAAAAGCTAACAAACCATATAGAAAATTGAATTGATTTCACTATTATTTTTATTATTTACATTATGTTTTATTGTCATTATGCTTTTGATATATTCCTTCATTTTAAAACCCCACACACTAACAATTTAGAAATTATTTTATTTTTATACATCTCTCATCTTTCATTAAATATATTTTTATTATATTTTATATATTTTTAATTAAATTTAATAAATTATGATAACAAATCAAAATTTTCACTCACTTAACTTTATACCAATCAATAACATTAATGATTATGATTGTCGGAGGTCACTCTTTCCTTTTCAAAATCTATTAATTATAATAGTCACATTTAAGGTTTTCCTTATCAATATTTATAATTCTAACCATGGTAACATTTGATTTTCTTTTAAATATGAAAATTAAATTATTTATTAATTAGATTTTGACCAAAGGTGTTTTAATAAATCGTATTTTGGAATTACTTTAATAAAGCAAGAACCTCCATTCATTTACCTTGCCGTTATACATTGAAATTAAAGGAGAAAAACCAAGTGCATGAGAAATGATAAATAACAAATTGTGTGACTAGCATTTTGACAAATTTAAAATTGGTTTTTGGAAACATCTCCCGCCCGCTCATACCGAAATTTCTTCACATTACAAAGTACTGCGATATAAATAATCGATCATTTGTCATATTTTGCCGGTATAAACAGTAATCACGGATGAAACAATTCGATACTCATACTTTCAACTGCATTTCTATTTCATGTTCATCGGATTGGCATTTTCCTTTGTCCTCTTCACTCTTTTCCTCAATTTTCTCCTCCGTCGGTTCCAACAGCTGACCTCCATCCACTAGTTTTGCATCTTCAACACGTAGGCTCTTTTTGTTGCGATAAAAACAGTATAAAACCATCTGAACCAATCCCAGTGGCACTCCAACAAAATTTTGTGCCTGCAAAAAATATGAAGTACACACAAAGCAATAAATCACTTAGCGGTAACTTCAGATTAACGGTTCGTACTGCGCAATATTGTTGGGTCATATAAACTGATCACATGAATTTCATTACATTACCATGATGACAATATCTGTGCTGAGAGCGCCATAGACCATCCACAGCACACTTCCGAGGTAAGCGAACAACGAAAAATAGAAGCTCGGCATGAATTCCACGCTCTTCGTTTGGATTACCATTCTCTGAATAGTAATAGGCACAGCAAAAAGACATTTACAATAGGCACTATCAGTAGCAATAAAAAACCGCTGGTATACTGCGCCATAATTATGAAAATTGAACAGAGCAATGTAAAACTTACAATTACGGATAACGGCGAAGCGTAGAGAATAACAGTCGCTACCATTCCTGCAGTTCCTACAAGCACCTTCTTATGTTTGTGGTCACTTACAGCACAAAATGAAGCTATCGCAATAGCCCCAAACACCACCAACGCACAGGCGACCATCCCGGCAATTTTCTTCTGCAACAATTATAGAGCGAGACAGTAAGTGCAGTACCTCCGGATTGCATTAGTTTTACCCAATCGTCCCTTCAGTTACTAGTTATATTAGAGGTATTATACTGAAATTCCAATATTACCTTGGGTTTAGGTGGAGCAAATATAAGATAGATGCAAACAAAGCAGCACTCGATAAGGAGAACAATGCCATTGACAACCATAACTACAATGATGTCCCACCCATTGCTGATCAGAGGTGACCCATAGAACGTGTACAGAAGACAATTGAAGAGTGCTATTGTATATGGTAACCCAGAAAAGCTCTCCGTAGTTCTCTTTTCTATCACCCTCCTGAATGTAGTACTGTTCACCAATATCAAAAAAAAAAAAATCAATCTTATACCCAATATGATGCTTTATTCCGAGTTGAATTTTAGTCTAGTAATATTTGCACACTATACTCACATTGGTGCACTATACATGAGCAAAGCAAAAGCACTTCCTGTAATGTAATGTCATGTCAAATCAAATAAATCAGTGGACATGATTAACATTTTACTTCATATACGACGAACACGACTATCTCAAATGCAAAAAAGAAAGGTTTGATGTGATCTATAAAAACAGAAATTCATATCTATGATTATAGAGGAGAGTGACTATTAGGGATTTGGTGGCGGTAAGAGACCTAAAATTCCAACCCCAAGCGTATGAAGTTGTTCATCATTTCTTTGTTCCCAAACGCCCACTAGGAAAATAAGAAAAACACAGTGCCTCACGGGGGAGGTGGCACAAGCGTTTTGCTTATAGCATTTGCAGTATGCCCAAGTATATGAGAGGGTGGGTGTATACTTATACCCGTTTCGTCAGTTGAGAAAAAACCGTCATGTAGCATGAGAAAGTGGACTTGAGCACATTAAACAAAAAGAAAAGTACATATTATTCAAATGGTTTTGGTTGATCATACCTCTGCAAATGCATTTCATCCCTTCCTTTCCTTCTTGGCAACTGTCAACAACACAATGTTTAATATTGTATTGCTATTCCCATGGACATTCAGTTAGTTATTTAGTATTCAGAAAGTGTCACCACCTTTATTTTTCTTGTTGACCCCATATGGGCAGGGTCATCTTACTTTCTCCATATACTAATGGTTATCATGGAGTCTCTCTCAGGGTCATCTTACTTTCTGCATATACGAATTGTTATAAGGGCATCACTCTCCGTTGAATCTTTCTCTATTTGTTTTACAGGTACCTAAGGATAGTTTTCATGGGTACGTCGTATTCATTTCGGAGTTTAAAAGGTGCCCAGATGCATTATGCTTTTGTGGGTATCGTTGTAACTAAAAAGTATTGCGCAAATTTTTATTTTCTACACTTGATCTTTCCTCGATTCATATAACGAATTATCCTTTCCGTATTAAAATATATCGGATGTGCTTTTGTCTCGACGGTTTAAATGCACCCGTCAACTACCCTTTTGCACTTTATTCCAGTACACTTTTCTTCCCATGTACTTTTATTATATGGTGCATGATTTTATTACACGCTCCAGAGTGGACATAATAGGCCATCTTTGGCATTTTATATTTCCAATCCTATTAACATTACATACATAATTTTCCAAATCCTCTTAACATTACATACATAAAAGTTCGTGTGGGGGAGATTTTAGATATTAATGTTATGACTTGTATTGCAACTTGTTGTTCATTGTTTATTAATTTTAATTTTTTTTTAAATATAAAAGTTTATTTTGTAGAGAGTTTTATCACAATGTAGTTATTGAGTGTTTATTAATTTTTTTTGGCAAAATAAGTAAAACATAAAATTTACTTTTGAAAATTTTAACATGAGAATTTTTTTATTTGAAAAATTATGGTAATATTTAATTTGTAAGGTTAGAATTATAATTAAATAAATGATTATTTTATTTAGTGATTTTAACTATAATTATTTATGGTTAGATAAGGACTTTTTTTAGTTCACTAATTAAGTTATACAATTATCCAAGATTTAATAATTTCCACTTAATAATTTCTACCGGTCTAACCAAGTGGTGGAAATGACAACAAAAAGCTTCTATCCATGGACAAGGTCTAATGACAACAAAAAACTGTCATCCATGGACAAGGCATCACTATTGTGGATTATGTAATGTTAGATATCACTATATCTAAGTAAATAGTAATTTTTGACATTTTAAATGACCATGATCCTTCTAATAATAGAACTTTAACACTATAAACACTAGAAAAATAGGAAGAAAAAACAAATGAGTGAAACTTGCAGTCCCAAACTTCTATCCATGGACAAGGCATCACTATTATGGATTATGTAATGGTAGATATAAACATATCTAAGTAAATAGTAATTTTTGACATTTTAAATGACCATGATCCTTCTAATAATAAAACTCTAACACTAGAAACACTAGAAAAATAGGTAGAAAAAAACAAATGAGTGAAACTTGTAGTCCCCAGGTGAGGAGACCCTAGGTTGCCCACAATGCTCGCTCAATACATTGAATTTAAAAATCAATCAGCAGGAGTCTTATACAATGGCATTTAGTTAGGGAGATAAAGTAATCTGCTAGAAAATAGGAAGTAATTCCTAGTTACAAACAAAATCCTAACAATTATCGTTTCTCCATTATTTTCTAAGTATCCCCCTTAGTGGAGAAAGGATTAATTTTCAAACCTAGCATCTCCCTAAACAATTCAAATTTCATCTTCCCAAGGGGCTTTGTGTCAACAACATTTTCACAAGTATTACAATATACAATAAAAATTTCCTTAGACTGTACCTTCTCTCTAATAAAATGAAACTAGGCATCAACATGCTTTCTCGTTGAATGAGAGGTTGGATTATTTGCCAACTTGTTTGAGCTCTCATTGTCACACTTGATCATTGCAGCCTTCTTTTGTTCTTCTCCGATGTCTTGAAGAACTTGCCTCAACCAAACAATTTCACAAGTTGTTGCACACAAATATTTGTAGTTTGCCTCTGTAGATGACAACGATACAGTAGGTTGCTTCTTGCTGCTCTATGAAACAATGCTGGATCCAATATTGAATGCATAACATGTAGTAGATATTCTATCATCTCAATTACGAGCCCAATTTGAATTTGAGTAACGTATCATCTCAATATCAAATGAATTAGTATATTTAATACCAAAATTAATTGTTCCTTTAAGATACCTGAGCACTCCTTTTGTTGCTCTCCAACGGATTTCTAGAGCTCTCACCATAAATTAACTTAACACACTAGTAGAGTATGTTAAATCAGGTCTAGTTGCTCTCCAACCATCTTCCTCCTTAGAGTCATCATCAAAATGCAGTTTCACATTCTCTTACATTGGAAAAAAATAGATTTTCACTAATCCATATTAAACCTTTTAAGTACTTCTCTCACATACTTACCCTGAGTAACAAAAGTCTCACCTGCATCTATCCACACTTCAAGACCTAGATAGTAATGTAACTCACCAATATCTTTCATCTCAAATATTTATGACATCTACACCTTAATTTCATCAATTAGCTTGACTGAATTTTATGCAATAATTAGGTCATCAAAATGCAAATAAATCAGTACTACATGCCCCTTTGCATCAAACTTGGTATACAGAATTAGATCACTTTGACTCCTCATTAAACCTTGCTGAAGAAAGAAAGAATCTATATTTTCATACCATGACCTAGGTGCCTTCCTTACCCCATACAAAGGTTTGTTTAATATGAAAACTAAATTTTCTTGACCTACCCTTTAGGTTGTGTCAAATACACCTCCTCATTTAAATCGTCATTCAAAAAAGAAAATTTTACCTCTAACTGGTGCAAATTCCAATGGTACTTCGTAGCTAATGCAATTAACAACATGATAATATTTAGTTTAGGTATAGGTGCAAATTTTTCGGCATAATCAATACTATAGTGCTATTTTAATCAATCGTAATTGACCAAGACTACAATCGTTTAATTATCAACCTAGGGTAGGTCTTGATGTTTCAATGGAGTTCGCACTATCTGTGCTGATACACTACAACCAAGAATGAAAATAGAAAGAAATAGTAAAGAACGTCATTGAATCAACTGCAGAAATTAAAT
The DNA here is from genome assembly GCA_000404065.3 of Pinus taeda. Classification (NCBI taxonomy): domain Eukaryota; kingdom Viridiplantae; phylum Streptophyta; class Pinopsida; order Pinales; family Pinaceae; genus Pinus; species Pinus taeda. The sequence goes on from APFE030944801.1 coordinate 153,968, forward strand.
CATTCATGTAGAAATTGAAACACTCTACAAAAATGAAATCACACTTCACAATTACCATACCAAGGGTGGGCCACACACTAAACTAATGACTACACCAGCTGGTCAACTACCATTCTGTTTAATCAAACCAATGTAAAAACATAATATAATTCTTGAACTGAAGCAGATATATTCTATAATTTATATAGCAACAACACAAAACCATATAAATAATAAAAGAAACAATAATATATAAATACTTCTACCACTACAGTCCCAGCTAAAGAGGAGGGCTTTTTCTCCTTAGCAAGGGCGTAGGAACGAACATGAGATTGGTTAAAGAATCAAATGAGAAATAATAACAGCATCACCGTAGTGCCTTCAATATTAAAAATAATTAAAAGTTACAACATAAGAGTAACAATGATTTTTCTATGTCATCCTCGTACATGAGAAATTGAGTTTCTTTTATAGTTATTACATACCCAAAATCTGGAATAGATAAAACAGAAATTGTTATAACCTGTTCCTAAATACAAATGCTATTTAGATACATTGGTTAAGATAACAACCACTTGGATATGTTAATTCTAAATAAACAATCCATAACTTCCAACACCTGTTGTGTGGAATAGTACACACGACTTTTCCAACACTGTGCAAAAATGTCCTGCGCTCAAATGACGATTTGGGATGTAACAACAATTACTCGATAACATCATCTGAGGTGTAACAATCATCATATTTAACATCATGTGGTGTAATAGCAACACCTGTAACAACATAAAGTGTGTAACAACAATCTGTAACAGCATATATAGTGTAACAACAATCTTCTCTACCCTGCTCTGAAGCTAATCAGTGCAGATTGCTCACTCCATAACCTTATTCTCATAAGCAACACCTGAAAAAGAGAAGAATTCCCAAAAGACTTCTCCAATGCTTAACCTAGTTAGCCACAAAAAAGAATATTGTATCATTATATTCAGCAAAACATGGAAAAATAACATGACGACGAAATAGGTTGTATATAATGACAAAAATGGTGATTAACATGTTAATTTTCGTTGGCCTAGAGGGAAGAGGACCAAAACTAGGGAAAGAAAGTGTAGGAAATAGGTATAAAAACCACACCCAACATCCCCTGCCACCTGAAGCAATTGTATGTCCCCATGTAGAACCTCATCTTCTCCTGTTATACCCTCGATGCAACTCTATAGAATTATATGCACGAGAAGTGTCTTCACCAGGAGACCTGTACCTCTGAGTAGTCATCAGCTGTCACAGCCGAGATTCTTCTTCGTAGTCACACAAGTGGTAATGCGACTGGTATTCTTCCACTGGTAACCAAATCAGAGGAAATTTCAATCTATGTTTGATCTAGAATGCTCCCAATGTCTGCACTACCAAAGCATATTCGATTACCCATGTAATGGCAGCCACAAAATTCCTGTACTCAAAAGGATATCCTTCTTGCAATTAACCACTACAGGCCTCGGTGCACGTAAGGCACCCGGCTAGCACTCGACTTTTGATTTGTGCATACAAATTGAGGCAAATCCCCACAATAATTTTTCTATAAGTAGTTGATTGTTCCCTAACCCTCAGGGTACTAAGGAATAGCTTAAACTCATTTCTTAGTTCATAAATTGTTCCTCGTTCTTCTATGACCCATAATATTACCCTTTCTTCATTGGTCTCAACTGATTTCATGGCTAGATGCCATTCGATTTGGTTTCTCATAAAAGAAAGGAAGGCTCACAATGGAAAATCTCACATATAGAAGAAAACATATGCTACCATCTTTGTGCTAACATATTCACACATTATATTATGCAAAAATAGCTCACAAAGTAAGCTCTATTCATTAAAATGACAAGTACGAAAAAATTCAAGAAAAGTAGGGGTAGAAGAACCCAAATAAGGTTTGTTCTCAAATACTTCTTTTAACTTAAACAAATAATAAAGTTCCTAGATGAACACTGGATATGATGGGGAAGGACACCTTCATCCTAGTAGGTTCAAGGCAAGCTCACAAAGCTTTGTCTTATCATTTGATAGATCCAGAATCTTCCGTTGTAACAATTGCACCTGTTCGTATGTTTTCTTCATAGCTTCCTTATGTCTTCGTGCTTCCCATTCTCTCTACCATTCTTCCTTTAACCATTTATCCCTGAGTGAATCCATCATTTTTTTATGTGCCTTAAGCGAGATCATTCCCTCTTGTATAGAGAATGTCCGCTGCTTCCATTTCTGTAACTTTGGTATCAACAACATTCTTCCAGAACATCGTCCGTCATCAAGACTAGGTGTGCCCCCACATGCCCTAATAATTGAAGGTGTAATAGCCTCCCAAGGGTGAAACTGTTCCATTTCGGCCGCTAGTTCTTGTGTAATAGGAGCGTCATCAATGGATATTTGTGTAACAGTTTCTTTTTCTCTCTGATCAGCTTTTGATTCCACTGTTGGTTCTTGTGTAATAATAGTGTCATACACAGATTCTTGTGTATCATTTTTCCCTTAGTAAGCTTATTTTTCCAATGTTGGTTCTTGTGTAATAGCAATGCAAACCACAAGTTCATGGATATTAGCTTCTATTTCCACTGTTGGTTCTTGTGTAACAGCAATGTCAACTAAGGTTTCCTATGTATTAGAACCAAATTACTTTCTGTGGAATGCTCCGTCTCAGCTACTAGTTCCTTTGTAACAAAAACGTCTTCAACGGGTTTTTGTGTGTTATCTTCCTAGGATTAAGTTTGTGCTTCCCTCGAGATGGTGCCCACTACATAGACTCTATACCCCACTCCCACTAGCTCCTTAACACAGGTCGTGCACACAGCAACTAGAACATTTCCCTTCCCAACCCTGTCTATAGCCTTAGCCAAAGTATCTAACCTTGGGTCCCTTTCCTCTACCTTATCCTCTACTATCTTCTTCCTTAGATTTTCATTCTCTCTTTCTAAACTTTTAATTTTATGCAGCAAGGATTGTGTCTCATTCTTACCTGGTGAGGAAGATTCCTCGGGCCAAGCTTGCTCTTCATCCATCTGCATTGCCACCTCCTCGTTCTTCTTAGATATGGATGGGGACTCTGGGGGCCCGCTAACACTTATTCTCTATTTTGACCACTTATTTCCAATTGGCTTGTCAAATGGTCTCTTTCCAACCCTTACTTTCAAGAGTTGGGGCTACTCCTTGGTTTCTGTCAAAGCTTCCTCAGACATCACATTTTTCCTCCCGCGAGTATTCCTAGCCTTCCTTCTCATGAATTCCTCCCATGTCCTGGCCTAGTGACTTAGGTCACCCAACATAATTATCTTGGTGAGGCCATGCTTTGTGATGCAAGCCTCTAGATGCGCAACTATTTCTACAGCCGCGACCATATGCTTGATATTTTCCAGCAAAAAGTAAGGAAGCTTTATCAGCTGTCGATGCTGAAGGTGGTTTAGCAACAGGAAGTGTTAATTGAATATAATTGTTGCCCCTCCCTCATAGGTAATATACTTGATGAGGTAAATGGTGACATCAGCCCATGGCTGGGGAAGTGACAACTAGTTAATCCCCCTTCCTTTCTTCACTAGTCGTTCCTCCCCTTGGAGAAAATCCTCCTTCAAGGAGGGGTCATTAATTTTTCTGTTAAACCACCTTTTTCCATCTATTGGTAATGACATCAGTTGGGAAATTACCTCTTCTGTAACTTCCATCTTTAATCCCCTGACCTTCATTTGATTCCTCTCTAAATTGTTCACAAATTCCATAGCAATTGCCCCGTCTGATCCTCCCAGACTTTGGAAAAAGTCAAACTAGCCTACGTCTTTAAAAATTTGGCATGCTTCAGGGAAGTTTTCCAAAGCCTCTATTGGTCCTGGTTCATGTCGAATTTCTCCTTCACCCATCTTTACACAAATTCAATGTTGTTCTCCTCTCTATTCCCCCGTGAGAAGTTCTGATGTGGTCAGCACAATACTTAGTTGTTCCAGCCCAGCAACTGTTCTCCTCCACTTCTCTCTGAGCACTTTGAATCGAGATGCACCAGCAGTGGGTAAATGATGGGGTGACGCATGCACAAATTTCAAATTAGGATTGCAATCAGGATTCGTACTGCGCAGTAATGTTTCCTTATTAATGCTAAGTTATGGGAGGTCTAGTCAAAGGTACAATTCCCTTTTTTGGCATGATCGATCATTAAATGACAATGATTACAAGATCATCATGCTTTCATTACGGTTTTAAATGCTCACAGGTCACGCAAAGGTCATGTCATGATGTCACGTTAGATTTCCATAATTACTAAATAAAAGAGGATAACGATATTACCATTTTATGATATACCTGGTGTGATGTGGAGAGAAGACATTGGTGACGAGGTGCACGAATTTAACAGTAGCGTTCAAGGCAACTGCTTCCGAATCATGGTGATGCATGCTACGTGTCATAATAAATAGTTTACTTGTATTATTCATAGAAGTCGCTAATTGTTACAAATAAAATAACCAAGATGACTGTTATGTGTTATTGATTTCCACAAAAGATAAAATCAAAGAAAAAATGTTGTGTAATAGAATTATTGTAATATATGCTTAAAATAACAAATGATGTTGTAGAGTGTGTAATAGTCACGATAGAGTGGTTTTCAACTGCTACAGGAATTGTTTGCCTGCGATTGTAGAAGGTTTTCATAGCCAGATTATTTTATTTCATTATTTATTTATTTATTTATTTATATTTGTTTTTTAGCAGATGTAACAGCTGCCAATAGAGGTTGCTTTTCAGTTGTTACACTTATTGAAAAAAATAGAATTTTGGTAGCACATGGGGTTTTCTCCTCCTCCTATAATCTAAAGATTTGAATTCATGAAAATGTTAACAAATGAAGCCCTTGAAGCAGGTTTATGATATAACTGAAGGCGATGCCTATTTGCAAGAAATTGGGTCCTCGAACTATCAATGGTAACCAAACTCACAGTCCCATTGTCAAGGACTATATCTACCTCATAGGGACTTATCCATGTGGTGCAGAGCTTACCCTTGAAGTCCTTGAATCTTGAATCATATAAGAGAGCCCAATCTCCTTTCTGAAATTTCTTCTTCTTGATGAACCTGTCATGCCACTTAGCTCTCTGTTGTTGGATAATCTCTATTTACTATATAGAAGCTAGTATTTTCTCCTCCAATTCATTGATTTGGTTTAACCTTTTATTTTGTGTTGTATCTAGATCCAAATTCACTTGCAATGCTATCCTCAATGTCTTGATTTCTAACTCAATAGGGAATAAGGGATTTTTACCATACACAAGTACGTATGGTGAGAATCTTGTGGTATTCTTCCACATAGTTATGTATGCCCACAACACATCTTGAATTTGATCGACCCAATTTCTTCAGTGACTAGCCATGGTCTTGGTAAGAATACCTTTTGTGGCTTTGCTGGTGCTTTTCACTTGGCCATTCACTTGTGGATGATAAGGTGTTGTGATTCTATGATGGATTTTATATATTTTCAACCAACTTTTGGATCATATGGGATGTAAACTGGGGCCCTCCATCTATGAATATCTCCCTGGGTATACCAAAATGGAAAAATATGTCTTCAAACAGGAAGTCTGAAACAGCCTACTCCGTGGCTCTGGTTAGTGCTTTTTCTCCAACCCATTTTGTGTCATAGTCAGTGCAGACCAGAATGTAGGATTTCTATCTAGATGAAGGATTAATTGGTCCAAAAAAATCCAAGGCTCATTTCTCAAAAGGTTCTATGACGACTTGAGGATGTAATGACATCTCCTCTGATTGCAATGATTGACACATTCTTTCTAAACTATCACATCCTTTCACGAACTTCTAGGAATCTTGAAATATGGTTGGCCAATAATACCCTGTTGGAAGGACATTGTATCATATCCACTTGTTCGCGAAGTTCCCTCCACAAGGTTCCTTGTGACAAGCCTTATGGATGTCAAAGATCTCATCTTCCCTAACACAACGTATGATCTAGAAATTTGGTCTAGTGTGATAGAGATTCCCATCTATCCAGGTATAGGTAGCACTCTGCTGTATGATCTTTTTCTTCTCCTTGGAGGACAAACATTGTGGAAACTTCCCTGCAGCAAGATAATTGGCTATATCTACATACCATGATGAGTAAGTAGAAATAGAAAAGAGATATTCATAAGAAAAAGAATCCTCAGTAGGAATGTAATTGTCATCAATAGTTAACCTAGAAAGGAAATTAGCTACTACATTATCTTTTCCAAGTTTATCAACAATTGTGATATCAAATTCCTGTAACAAAAATAACCAACATGTAATTCTACCATTGGTGATTGGATTATTCATTGAAAAATGAATAGAAAAGTGGTCAGTGTGTACAAATAATTGATACCCAATACTATAATGTCGAAATTTATTGATGGTGTGCACTACTGCTAAGAATTCCTTCTCAATCGCTGTGTAATTGAGCTCAGATGGAGTCAAATTATTGCTTATGTAGTAAATAGCTTTAGGTTTCCTTTCCTCCAGTTGGCCCAAAACAAAACCTACAATAATATGAGATGCATCGATAGCTATGTGAAATGAAAATTCCCAATTAGGTCCACATAAAATTGGAGCTACCGATACACAACATTTCAGCTTAAAAAAGGCTTGCTCACACTTTCCTATCCACAAAATGTCGACATCTTTCATGGGAAAATAAAATAATGGCGATGAAATTTTTGAAAAAATCTCTATAGACATTCTATAATACCCTGGATGTCCCAAGAAACTACGGTACCTCTTTTTGTGTCTTGGGAGTTGGAATTTTTAGAATAACCTCTATTTTAGTAGGGTCTACCTTGATCTCGTTAGTAGAAATGTAGTGTCCTAGCATGATCCCTTCAGTAACCATCATGTGAAATTTTTCGGTGCTCAAAGAAACATTATTCTATACAAAACGTTCCAACACTTTTTTTGAATTAGTGAATGTTGTTTCAAAATCATCACCATAATGTGTAAAATCATCCATGAATATTTCAAGCTAGTCGTTCAACAAATCAGAAAAAATTCCCAGTATTGACCTCTGAAAAGTTGTTAACGCATTACGGAGTCCAAAAGGGAGTAATTTGTATGCGAAAGCTCCCCAAGGGCAAGTAAAGGTTGTTTTATCCTGATCCTCTAGGGCAATCCATATCTAGTTGTAGCCATTAAACTCATCTAGAAATGAAAAAAACTATTTCCTAGAAATGGTGTCAAGGACCTGATCTATAAATGGTAAAGGAAAATGGTCCTTTTGAGTGGCCTTATTGAGTTCTCTGTAATCCACAGAGACTACACTTTCCATTCTTCTTAGGGAGAATGACACATCTTCCTTAGCTTGCATCTATTGTAGCAAACTTTGATTTTCCTCTTTCTCTTCATGTAGATGCATCTTTAGTTCAGCGTTCTTTGTTTGAGGGTTATGCTTATTTTGCTTTAGTTCTTGCATGGCCTCTTCTGTGGCTTGCAACTGAAGCTGCAATCACTCCTTTTCCTCTGTCTCTTTCTATAGAGTTTCATACATTATTTCCACCCATTTGGAAAGGTTGAGCATGGTCTCACACATCGCTCTTTCATCCTCTTTCGCTGCACATTCCGTTGTTCATGCTGCAACTCACATCAACGCAAACATCGCTCTGATACCACTTGATCCACGTCCGGGTGTGACAAAGGACCCTTGCAAGACCTTTTAATTTCATGATGTGTTAAATTACATTTTTAAAAGAACATAATTGAATACATGTTCATGTTGTAAAGAAGAGGAACATGAAAATCATCAACACATGAAAACATAAGTCGTTGATAACGGAGTTTGTCCAAGAGGGACTATGTCTCTGGGCCCCAGTGTCAAGATGGTGTACGCTGTTGCATTAAGTTTTGTCAATAGTGAAGATGTACATAGAGGTGATGTCGCTATAATACAAGGAAAATTCCCTCACACAGGAGTGGCTCCAAGAGATGTTCCACTACAAGAACTCTCAGTCAAAAAGGACTCCTATTAGTATGACATAAACTCATGTATGATGAGTGTCCCACCAACATGGCATAAAAGGGATCTCAATGAAAACATATATGACAACCACATGAGTACCACATAAACATACAACAAAGGGATCTCAAAACACAACATGACGAATCATGACAACAAGTACATCATATAGATTATTCCGCATCACATCAAGCAAGAATCATGAAAACAAGCAATAAACAAGATCCCACATCAAACATTAAATAGGGATCTGTGCAGCACAATGCATATCAAAATAAGTACATGAACACACTTCATATATCTCAACCAAGGGCCATTTGAAGAAGCGGATGTCAAACTGTTGAAGCTGCTCAGACCATCGATCTCATGGCATCAATCACATGGAAATCGTTGCTCGCACCTGAATGCTGACACCTACATTCCCCTTAGAAAATTGGCTGAAGAATAGAATGAGAAAATGAGAAATACGAGTGCACCATCAGATATGTGGTGTTGAATAGTGTAAAATTGACTATCCAATTTTTGAATTCTGAGAAATTGAGAATTTGGGGCTCAAGGAATCTTTTAGATTCCCCCTAGATTCCTCAAAGGTTTTTCTCCATAGGTGGACTGGAAATCTGCAACTCCAAAGGTTAATTTTACCTCACCATTGTGATCCGTGCAGAAAACCATGAAAAAAGACTGTAAACTTGACTATATTTCGACATGGCGAAAAATTACCTCCTCGGAAAATTTCAAGGATCATGGTTCTGATCCCTGTTTCTGCAACAATCATGGTTCCACCTCCATAATGAAAAATGGCCGAAAAATACATAACTATGATGGAGAAACAAACAACGCCATTGTGTTCATGGCATCGAGAAGTGCTGAAACCATATAAAATTTGTAAAAATCTGACAAAGTGAAAATTCGGCCCTCCTGCAAAACACTGCCTCGAACTGCATGCATTGCTTTCCTCTACCTCAAAATGCATGCCCACTCCTGGTTCCTCCATCTACCTAAGCATACTGGTGAAATGAAGGTCTAAATAAATTTCCAGGCAGAATTACCAAGAAGGTTGTTTTGGCACGTTGGTAAATAAGGAAATTTGTTGAGAAGGGGTCGAGGGATCAAATCCCACCCCTCTCGAATTGAGATATATTATTTTTTATTAGGTGGGGTCAGGTCTGCATTGGGCGGTGCACCCCTTAACACCTACAATCATTGCTTTTCGGTGTTTTAATTTTTTGTGCATTGGTTTCGTTGCACGGTTTTGGGGTGTTGGTTTATCTGTGGTACATAGATTTGGCCGCCAATGGTGCAGACCGGCCACGTGGCTGGGCGGGTTCGATTCCCACCAGCCCAAAATAACATGTTATGTGATTTGTTTTAATGTATTGTGAAGTGGGGTGGAGAGGCGTGGGGTGCTGGCCCACTACCCCCCTCTTTTATATATTTTTTAAAATTTTTAATAGTAACAACTCATTTTCAAAAATTTTAAAATTTGGTCGAAGGAGTGCTTTTAAGGAGGTGACAAATTCACCCAGAATCCGGCCAGAGCAGGTTACAATCTGGTGGCCGAGTTTTGTCCAGAAGGTGTCCTCCTTAACCTTGCCGAGTCAACAAGTCAACCTTGAACTTTGACTCGCTCTAACTTCTCTATACAAACTCGGTTTGACGAACCATTCACACCATTGCGATCAGGATGACGAGATATATAACCTGAACTTGGTTTGAGAAACTTATGAACACCTCGATTTTTTAGCTTCCATCAGTCCTCTTTGTCCTGTGTGACTCTCTACAGCCACCTGGATAACTTGGTTACATGGAAACGTCATATGACCTAGTGCTAGCCCCTCTTATCTCTGACTGCATTAATTACATGGGGTTGTGGGTGTGGGCTAGGCTAATGTCTAGCTCATTAAGCCCCCCCTGTGATCATGTGGTTTTTTTTGGGGGGGGTAAGGGCTAGGACTTATCCTGACGCCCTTCCCCCAACGACGCTTTACATAAATGTTAAATAATGTTTGTTTCCATAGTTTTACAAGAAACATGTGGCACGGTGGTATGACCTTGTACTTATTTGGTGGATGTCACAAGTTCAAATCTTGCGGAGGTAGTTCTCCCTCATACAAAATTTTGCACAAATGAGTGCAGGCCATGTGGAAGCCATAGATTGGCCCATGTGGCACTCCCTTATTGGGCCACATAAGAAAACTCTTAACCAATGAAAATCTGCCATTCCACAACCAATCATAACAGGAAAAGTGTCAGTCAATGACTAGACCACCAAATACTAATTCAAAACCAATCATATGCCCAGTCATCATGCAAGCTACTAACTAGGTGTACTTGCAATCCAAATTCCAAAAATTTTAGTTGTTTGACAATTCGACCACGATATCAGGTGCATACAATATCAATTTTAACTGAAATGAATTGTGTTGAGTTCATATCGTTGGGGTAAATCCAGTCGTTTAAGTTTCGAACTCTATTGCACACTTTGAATTTTGAGCACTATTTTGATCCACGAATCACTCCTCCCCATTGGAAGCTTTTTCACATCTGAATTCTCTTCATAAGTTAACAAATAGATGAGGGTACAAATCCCTTACCCTATGCATCACTTTCTATGATTTTGGAGTCCTAGTCTTTTTGTCAATGATGACATCTTTCTGCGATTTCCAAGATATGCATAACAGAAAATTGTCTTTGAAGGAATCTGAAAATTCTCTCCTCGATCTTCAATCAATGGAAACTTAAACAATTTAATGTTCCTTTCATCTTGAACATTATCGTCATGACGATGCTTAGCATGTCTAGCCATGCTTTTGGCTCGACCCTTTATCAAATATGATCGACATCGCCATGCACCATCCTTCTTCAAAGCCAAAACATTATGAAACCCAAAAGAAGATGTTTTGGGATCAATGTCCTCTTTGTAAAATACCATTTACATTTGCTTTCTGACCACCACATCCTTTAACACTGTCATCTTGTTCACAGTAATATTCAATAATGATGCATCTTGCTGCAAATTCACCTCATTTTGTTTACCTATTTTCGGAGGCAACATGTTAGACTCCTAAAAAATCTTATCACATGAATTAGAAACTTCAATGAAATCAGGTTTAAAACTTGATTCATATCTTTTAAAGGATTTATATTCCTCAACATCTGCATCTTTAATCATTAAAAAATAAAAGTTCTGACCAACATTAAAAATCATCTTCATTTGTCTCGCATTTACAAGAGATGCATTCAACTTCTTGTTGTATGCTCTAAAAATGCAATAAATCCCAATATTAAACAAATGATATTTGTTTTCATGGTGATAAAAAATAGCTCTCCTATCATATATATATGGGCTTCACAAAACAACACCACATATATCAATTGGAATTGCATCAATCTCTACCACATCCAAAAGTTTGTAGTGATTGCAAATTTCAATTTACATCTTTTTGTCACATGAAATTTTGTATTGTCACATATCCAAGCTAGAGGATAAAGTTTAGGATGAGGAATGGTTTCCAATTTTAACTTCTTGACAATGTCTGCTAAGATAAGATTTGCTTGTGAATCACTATCAAACAATGTATCTATCTTGGTATGTTTTGAAATAAATTTAATATGGAAAAGCTCTATTCTTGTTTTTCATCTTGAGTTTCATTGAGACAATTTGAAGAATTAGTACTTGAAATTTCCTAACCTTTCAAACCCATGGTTGTGATCTTTGTTTCATCTCTAGTATCAAAACCTAAATCTTGTTGTGTAGTTCCATTTGTCTTCTCTTTCTCCTTGTTTTTAAACTTTTTGGGTGTCATTCCTGGATGAAGTTTCCAACAATGGTCTTCGTCATGGCCCTCTTTGGAACAATGTTTACATGTATGTTTTTCTTTATCCATCTTGATGGAAGCATTCTTATTTCCTTTTCCTTTAAAATTACCCTTTCCTTTTTCTCAATACTCAAATGAGCTCTCACTTATTTATTCAGAAACATTTTTCTCTCTTGCCTCTAAATGAGTCGTGTGTACACAAACTTCATCTAGTTTTGTAGGATTAAACATGAGAATGGTATGTGTCAAATAACTATGCAATCCTCCAATGTATTTGAGCAAAGTATCTTGAGAACACAAATACAACCCAAAATGAAAGCTATTTTTCTAAATTCTTGAGTATAAGATTGCAAATTTTTCCCTTTACCTTGCCTAAAGTTTTTCCAATCCATAATATATTTTGTTATGTATGCAAATGGATAAAATTACCTTCTTATTGCAAGAACAAAATCATTCCAAGAGGATAAAACCTTACCATGTTTCTTGATGTCCTCTTGAGTTTTGAATTCCCACCAAATTACTGTTGCACATCTAATCTAAGAGAAGAAATTTTAATCTTGGTTTGATCATCTTTTTATCTTTGTATCTTGCAATACAATTCAATCTAACGAATCGAATTATCCAATCTCTCTACATTTACCTCTCCATTGCACATAAGTAATTCAAACTTAATTTCAAGCTTAAGCAAAGAAGCTTTACCATGACCCCTTGGGGAATTTGGAGGTGTTTGTTTTTGTGAAAGGGTAGAAGAAGTTGAAGACGAGGATGAGGATTATGACGGAGGTGAAGGTGGTGGTTTGTCACCATTCCCTCCATTCCATTTTGGATCCTTGACTGCTTTTCCTCAATCTTATTTTAGAGGCTTTGATCTCTCTCCATGTAGTCCAGAATTCGTCTCCTCGCACATAACCTTAACTATCTCAGACATCTCAAAGAATGCTTTTCTGAAATTTTTCTCATCTTCAAATATCTCTTGAGGAACTTCTTCATGTGCCATGACTATTGAAGCTTGAGGTGTGTTTGTTCTCCTTAAAACAATTTAAGATCTTGGCTCCATAGGATCTCATTCTCCTATTTTGAGCTTCAACCTTATAAGCATCAGGTAAACACTTGCAAACAAATCAAATATTCACAATAGCATGTTGCTCTGATACCAAAATAATCTGTATGTGAAAACTTGAATAGTTTTACCAATTTGCAAGTTAAATTTATATGTGTTTTAGGTAGAAGATAAATTTACTAAACACATAAACAAGTAAATTTAAAAAAAAAATTATAGCCAAATAGAGACAAATAATCATATCTGGAACACATAACAAAAATCATGATAAAGGAGTTCACCCCTCTCTTGGGCTACATCTCTTGGCCCAGCTTCCAATGGAGGGTTTCTTTCATTAAAAATTATCAAAAGTGTGTTTATATGCTTTACAAATCTCAAACAATAGAAATGATGTATCCAATGGATCCAGAACCATCAAAAACCACCATTTTGGTTCTTTATGCACCTCATTTGGAAAAACATTGAGTAAGTTATGAATATTTCAATTTTTTACTCCATTCTACAGCTAATCATGCTCCAATTTGGCCTAAACCTGCCTTGAGCACCCCAAAGTAGAATCGACAAGTAAACCTATCCTACATTCCCACTCGGTGGGTGAAATGGTAGGATGGTTAGTCCACCTATTAAGCCCCCAGTTCCAAAAATCATGGTCATATGGCACGCATGTGACCTTCTTTAGGGCCAAGATAGTAGGGCCTATGTCCAATGACTTTAAGCACTCTGCTTGGCAAGCTCCTGGTCGCATGGTCACCCATATGTTCAAGGCTAGTCCCCTATTGGCTGGACCCCTTTCTGGTGTGCGCTGTTAATTCCATGGAAGAGTCATACGACCCGGGGATGCCCCCCATGGGCTAACCCCTCTTAAATCTCGCTCGTTCATATTGCTTAAATCTGATTGTGTTAATTGATTGGGGTTGTGGCCATGGGATACGTTCAAGCCTAGACCCTTGGCCCCTCCTGTGGTGACGTGGCACTAGGCTAGCTAGGGGCTAGGGCATATCCCGACCCCTTTCCCTCAATGTCGCTTTACATAAATGTTAAATAATGTTTGTTGGCATAGTTTTACAAGAAACATGTGTGGTGTCGTGGTATGAGCCTGTAGTTGTTTGGTGGAGGTCACAAGTTTGAATGTTGTAGAGGAAATTCAACCTCATACAAAATTTTTCATGAATAAGTGGAGGCCACGAGGTAGCCACCGATTGCTCCATGTGGCACTCCCTCATTGGGCCACATCATAAAAACCTTAACCAATAAATATTCACCATTCCACAACTAATTAGAATGAGACAAGTGGCAGTCAACAAATCTTCCACCAAATACTCAGTCAAACCTAGTTAGATGCCGAGTCAGTGTAGGGACTACTGACTGGGTGTACCTAGACCCAAAATTCCAAAAGTTTTAGTTGTTTTCCAATTCAATCATAATGCGATATCGAGAGCATATGATATCGGTTTTATTGAAACGAATTCTATTGGGTTTAAATCATCGAGATATATCAAGCCATTCAGGTTTCGAGCTTTGTCACACACATTAAATTTTGAGCACTATTTTGATCCACTAGATCAAGGTTAAAGGTGAAAATAAATACAAGGAAGAGGGTTAACAACTAATTATTAATAATTAAGGAATAAAACTTACATCAAAATAATTAATAAATAATTAGAGTTAGAAGTCAAACAAAAAGACTAAGAAATAAAGGTTAAAAATATGGGTTGTAAATAACATTAATTAATAAATTATAAATAAAATTGATTAATGCAAGAATAATGTATAAAGAAAAAATATGAATAGATTAATAAATATCAATAAAGACAAAATTTTGAATAAACTAGTAAATAATTAATAGGAAGATAGGTTAATAAATATAGTTCACTTATTTAAAATAGAAATGGAATAATAAAAAGAGGGAAAGCGGGGTAGGGGGAATCATATTAAATTAAATTCAGAAAAATAGTTGAATAAATAAATATAAATTATATATGAAAAGGCGGGAGGGGGGATTAGGTAATAATGAATTGGATGAGTGGCTTGTAAGAATTTGATTAATTTGTAGCCATCTTTGCATTTAAAATTACTCAGGGGTTTTTCGATTTCGATGGATTCACGAATGATTGAGGTGGAATAGAAGGGAGAAAAGGAAAGTATTTTTTCTTGGTCAAAGAAAATAAGGTGCTTAGGTTTATATTAGTGTTTAGAAAGAGCGATTTTGCAAACTTATTGTGAATGGTATCGATTATATGCTTTTTCAAATAAGATTTAACTAATCTACTCATTTTCCCTATATAATAATTGCCACATGAGGAAGGAATTTCATACTTCATTTAATGTTTGGTACGGTTTGAAAAGAGTTTTAATTTTTTTGTTGGCTAATATTTTAGAGATGTGACCAGTTGTCCCTTTTATATTGGAAAGGAAAACAATAACTTGAGGGGGGAGGGAGGGAAGCTACTTAGAGGATGTAAATAGAGCTATTTGGAAAGTCTTACTAATTTGGGAAAATGAATACCCATTTCTTTTAGTGGATTTTGAGAGGTGATATTTATTTTTGGTGAGGAACTAAAAATTAGAGATGTGAATAGCCCTAGAAAACTAGGATCTTTGGGACAAAAAATTTCTAATCTGAATGGTGATGGGATTGGGCATGGAGGTATCGTTCAGTGTGGGTGTTTTTACAGTATACTTGATGAGAAAGAGAACCATCGGGACATTGTGATACCAACATGCCTTCTAATTCCATGGTAAATTGTATGTGAGGAGATAAGTTGTTGAGGTGATTCAGGAAGCCATGAAGGGAAGGAATTTCATGGGACAAAATAACAAATGTATCATCCAAAAATCATTTCCAACATTTGTGCTTCAAGGGCCAAGAGTTGATGGCTTTAATTCCAAAACTTTCCATGAATATGTTAGTGATCATAAGGGATAAAGAAGATGCCAACGTGTCTCCTTTAGTTTTCTCATAACACATGCCTCAAAAGGAAAAGAAGGTGTAGGTAGGGAAAAGATTGATGAGGTTGGGTGTTTTGGGATCCATAATATTGAAAAATAAATAAAGGGTTTTAGGAATAGGGATTTTTGTGAAAAGGGATGCCATTTCGAAGCTAAATAAGAAGTCATTAGGATCAAGGCAAAGGTGTGAGGATTGATGGATAAAAAGTGTTGAATCCTTATGTAAGAAGGGGAGTTTCCAACAAATGGTTGAAGCTCATTAGCAAGAAACTAGGAGAGGGCATTAGTAGGAGCCCTAGTAGTGCTCACAATAAGACTAAGGGGGATGCATTTTTTATGAACTTTAGGTTTCCCAAATATTCTAGGTGTAATAAGGTGAGACGAGATAGGGAATTTTTGAATTTATGATGAAAGAGAGGAAAATTTATATCTTTAATTACTGTGTTGGTTGTAATATCCCTATGGTAAAATACCATTAAAAATTTTGCCAATAAGTTCATAAATATACAAATAATAATATTTATCTTAATCGGTCATGAGCCAAGCAAAGAATTCGTTAACGTAATAACAATTTACCTTACAGTTTGAACTTACGTTATGATTGATTATCAACCTTCTAGTGCACCAGAATGTATAAAAAATTAATAGGTTATGGGGATGCATCTCAAAATAAAAGTAAGGAGGAAGAATTCCAATGGAAATAATAGAAACTAAAACCAAGCATCTGAGAGAAATAATAAGTTAGGCGAGATCGACGTTTCATGGCAAGCATCTTCGTTTGGACCAGTAATGCCCTCTCCAACACTCCACACAAAAATAATGGGTTATTCAAGAGGGATGTTATCTCTGCCAAAAGAGTAAATCAAAATGACAATCAAGAAGAGAGTTAAGCTTGCAGAGACAAGAGGAAGGAAAAACAAAAGTTCAGTCTTCAATATAGAGATAAGTATTTATGCCTTTGTTTTAGGGATTGAATTGCATAAACATTTTGACAATCTTATTTTGGAAAGAATTTACATTTCATGCAAGAATAGTAGCCATTACATTACTCTCTTTTGAAAAATTTTATATGTTTTGCATGCATTTTGGAGTATATTTCTTAACAAAGAAAATAAGTATTTCGTGGATGAAATGATGGATACTATGTTTTTTTCTCATGAATATATATCTATTATATATCTATACTCTACTATATATATACTATATATATATATATATAATATATATATATATATATTATATATATATATATATATATTAATTATATATTAATATATATATTATATTAATTTGCATGCATTCATCAAAATAGTACCATGCATTTAGTTTCTTAAAAATAAATATGTGTTTTTGCATCATTGAAATAACAAAAATTATGATTTCTTTTAATATTATATATATATATATAGTAGGGCACAAACAATAGTCATGATTTCAGTTCTCTTGAGAAGAATAGGTGTTTATGTAAGTAAAGAGATAGTGAATATGTTAATGGTCTTGGAAAAGAACGTGTTATTTTGAACTTACTTAGATATGTTGTTCTTACATGAAAAAATAACACATTCTGATAGATTTCTTGAAAAGAAAAGATATCTATATTTGTAGGCAAAAAATGAAAAACTATTGTCTTAGATTTTCTAGGGAAAATTCTATCTATTTGCATTCTTCTATAAAATACATTCTTTAAAAGTAATAAGTACTTATATGCATGAAAAATATTAAGGAAGCCTTGTTATTTCCTTAAGGAGAATGTGTTCAAATGTTGTAAAAAGTTAAAGGAGTCATGTTAGTTTCTTAATAAATAACATGGCTTCACATGCATGAGAAACTTGCACATTAAAGATAGAGAAACCATTTTGTGTTATTGAAAATAAGTATGTATTATTTGCAAAGAAAAATAGTCATTTTATTTGAAAAATATATGTGCATATGCATAGAAATTAGAGGAAATTTCATCCTCAAAGTGCCCATGAAATTTTCATATAATTTCCATGTCATAATATGTAAACCAATCAAAATCCTTTAAATTTAAAAAGAGGTACATGTAAGTATTTTGGAGGGAAAACAAGAAAAATGAATTTTTAAATTATGTTTTTAGCTTATCCCCTTATAGGTTTTCTCAAATTTCTTGTGTATAAACTCATTGGATGCCAAATTAATTTCCACATCCGACGAGTACACCATTATGCATACTTTTGATAAGACCCACAATGATAAAAATTGAAGATACATTAAAAAAGTGTGTTCAACACATTTTTTTAATGTATCTTCAATTTTTAATGTAGGTCTTCTCAAAATTATGATTAATGGGTACTTCTTGGATGTGGAATTTAATTCCACATCCAATGAGTTTCTACACTTGAATTTTGAGTAAACCTATAAGGATACAAGAAAAAAATATATTTAAAAAAAGTAGTTTTCTTCATTTCCCTCCAAAATTGGTAACTCTTATTTTATTATTTTAACCATTATTTTATTATTTTTCTTCACGAGGTCAATTTTAGGTTGAAATTCTTGCTAATGAACAATAGTTAATTGCATCAATTTTCTTGAAAAATGGAAGTATTATTAGTTATAACAAAAATAGTTGGACCCTCTTAAAAGAGAAAGATGTGTTTCATACATTAAAGAAGGGCTATTATGATAAGTTCTTTCATGCATAAACAATAGTTATTATGTTAAAGGGATATGTCATTTGCATGTATACAAGAAATATTGAGTTATATTTCTATAGAAAAAATATATATCTCATTATTTTTATTATTTTATTGAAAATAAGAAAATTTTCTTATACGCACATAAGTAACTGATCTATTTCTAATATCTTTGAAAACAATACGCGTAATATGCACAAAGCAATAGCCATCGTGCGAATTTCTCTTAGAAGAATATGTGTTTATTTTCTACCATTTTAAAAAGAGAAAAGTGTGTTTGCATGCATAAACAAGTGGATTCTTTGCACTTGGTCCCTTGTAGAAAGAAATATTCTTTTGCATATAAAATTTAGTTATGTTCCTTTGAAAAGAAATCTCTAGTTTGCATTCAGGATGACTAGCATTCATAACTATTATGTTAGTTTCTTTTTGAATAAGATCATGTATATGCATTAAAGATTTGTGCAATCCTTGTTTTGGAAATAATATACATTTTCATGTGGGAAATGATAGCATGTTGTGTTAGCCTACATCGAACAATATTCTTTTGGGAAAGAACATGAATTTACATGAACAAAAATCATGGTAATGTTTTGATATATCTATAATATATATATTTATTATATATATATATTATTATATATATATATATATATATTATATATTTATATAATATATATATGGGTAGTGTGTTTAATATTTGGAAAAGAAACCATGTAATTGTATGATTTATTGTATTAATTTTCTAGAAAATAAAACATGCTTTTTCATGCCCTATTGTGCTAGATTTCCTCGAAAAGGAAACATGTATTTGCATGATCTACTATATTAGATTTATTTTGGGAATATTCTTTAGGAAAGCATATGCATTTGCATGCATAAGAATAACATCCATTTTGTTAGCTTTATTTCCGTATTCGCATGCACCAAAAGTGATAACTGAAGGGCTAGTTATTTTGATAAATTTTATATGTAATCGCATGCACAAATATCATAACTAATGTGTTAGTTTCCTTTAAAGGAATGTCTAGATAGTAGTAGTTATTTATATTTGAATAATGTGTCCTTGTGCAATCGGAATAATAGTTAATGTGGTATTCATTTATAGACATGCTTTGATATTTATATGCTTATAATCAATGTCTATGCGGTGTTGTTAAAGGAAGCATGTCATGATATTTTTTTTACATTCATGAATGTGCATGAATAGATGATGATGCATCACGAGTATAGATCTATGATTGGTATGATTAATACTTGATCTATTCATGATATCAAAGGTTTTTGATAGTAGCATTTGTAGGAAAAGGTTGCGACATATGCAAATATAGATATCTTTACCATTGTGGAAAGCAATAAGTTAGTGGCCTATGAATATTGAAGGAATGTCAATTGTAGGATAATCCACTGATGGGAAGAATCATAACCTAAATACATACTTCTCAAGGGTTTGTGGGTAAATGATATCATGATGATTGTAATCGCTTATAGCTATTTATGTTGTTTTTGAAATGATGTTCTTTGTAATATTTTATGACAGTGGTCAAGGGATGGACTCCCTTATAACCATTGAGTGAGGGCTGAACACCCTCATGAGCGTTTAATAATAAAATTAAATGTTTGTTGGTTCTCACCCAATGGGATTTCTAAGGTATATCGGTGTCTAATGATGTGGTTTCTTATTGTACCATTTTTATGATGTTGATTCCTTGCATGATGTGATTTTTATATTATCAAGAATGTGATTAATTAAGTGAGTAAAAATAATCATTAAATTGATGCAAGGTTACATCATAAAGTTTAAGTTGATATGCTATAATAATGGCACTTAATGGTTGTACAACTTACTATTCCTTACTAAATATTACTCTATGTAATCATGATGCTTTATCTAATGATTGTTAATAGAATATGGAAAGTAATTCAAAAATTTACAACTTGGGAAATGCTATAAATTGTAACTCAATTCATTTTCATGTGAGGTTACTAAGCGATGTTACATTGGTATTCGAATTAATAGGGTTTATTGGAATATATTTATAGGATGAGGATGATAATATCTCAATAAGTTAGCCTCATAATCCAAAGAATTCATGATGACCATAGAATTACCTGTGTCTACTTTCAAGACCAAAATGTCAAGGTTATTATTAAGATCACGAATGACATCAAATTCCTCGATGGAAAGGTTAAAAAAAGGAGGTGTTTCAAGCCTAATAATCCTACCACACTCTTGATGGATCTCCTTTGCTTCATGACAAGGGAAGTAATGAATGGTGGATTTAACGACACACAAGATACCTTCTAAATGAATTCTATTAGGAGTGAGGGTGAAATTAAAACCTTTTCCTAAAAGCATAAGTGTGGTAGGAGGTAAGAAAAATTTTGAAATATTTACCACTATGGAATAAAGGTTAAAGGCGAGTGGAGGGGAAGGAGAAGAAGAAGGAAGTGATGGGGGATGCACATTCGATGAGGAATGAGGAGATATTAAAGAGATAGGATTAGGGTTATAGTGAGAAGGATAAGGATTAGAGTGAGGGAAGGAAAGGGAACCATTGGTTTATAAAATTACTTTCCCATGCATGAATTTTTATCTAGTCCAAACATGTAAATTAGTTAAATCTTGCTTGAAGGAATACATAGTTGATACCAATCATAATCGGTTGGCAAAATCTTACCTCGTTGAATGCTCATAAATACAAACATCTTATATTGTTTGACCAAGAAAAAATCCTTTCTCTTTCTCCCTTTTATTCCACCTGAATCATTTGTAAAGTCCTAAAAATATAAACAACACCCAAACAATTTTAACTGCAAAGATGGATACAAACTAAGCAATTCTTGGAAACCACTCATCCAACTCTTTAATCATTAAACCACACCCCCCACTGATTTTTCATATATAACCTATCTTAATTTATTCAACATTTTTTCCTAATTTAATTTAATATACTATAATTTCATTCTCCCCTTACCCCTTTTGCCTATTATATTTCTATTTTATTTAAGTCAACTGTATTTATTAACCTATCCTTTTTTATTCTCTTTATCTTCTTATTAATTCTTTATTAGTTTATTAAAAAAAACTCATTATTCATCTTTATTAATTTTATTCATCTTTTCTCTTCTTACTTATTCTTTCATTAATCAATTTTATCTACAATTTATTAATTAATTTTATTTACAATTTATAACTTTTATTGCTTATTTCTTAGTCTTTAGGTTTGACCTCTAACTCTAATAATTTATTAATTATTTTGATGTTAGTTTGATATTGTAATTATTACCAAACTATTAGTTTTAGTTTAACATTTAAACTCTATCACGTATGTATCTATTTATTTATTTATCTATATTTTAAAAAATTTAATTATTTTTTGCTCTTTTGCTTTTACCTTTCATTATCTCCATTTACATCTTTATAATCATATCATTAGACTTCATTCGGTCCTTGAGGATGTGTGGAGTTGGAGTGTGTACCATTAGCATTGGACATAATCCTCCTACTTACCCAATTAAAAAACTCTAAAAAAAATACTATCATTATTAAAAATCATAATACTAAAAATCATAATACTACTAAACTGTTTTTATAAAAATCCCCTAACATGTGAAACTCTTTCATCATCATGGTATTCATGGCACGTGCATTTTATTCATATTTTCACTTTGATTTTTATTTAAAATATTTTGTTGAAAATGTGGTGTAAAAGAGCTTGCTATGTATAGCAAGGCATTTATTTCTCTTTCGAATCCAGTTTTTCATTTATCCTTATAATTTTTTAAGGAAAATTATGTTTTGTATTCATACTTATAAAGTCATAATCATGATTATCCTTATATTTGATACAATTTTTTTTGGAGTGAGTTGATAGGCTCATTATTTGTTATTTTAAACAAGTTTATTATTTGTTATTTTAAATAAGTTTATTGTTTGGTATTTATCATATTATTTTTAAGATCAAACTTATGTGTTAATAATGTGTTAATAATGGGTAGAGCTATTCATGGTTTTGCGCATAGTTTTAGGTATAAAAGTTTTTGTAAAAGGAAAGGAACTACAATTGCCTTCTAATCTAGGGTTAAGGGATTGGACTTTATGAATTTTTCGGCATGTATATGATATTTCGTAACATTGAATGGAATATAATAAAAAAAAAAAAAAATTGTTTTCTCGGTTTTCTGTTTCAGGAGAAAATCTTTGTCTATATTTTATGTTGTGGTCATGGTGCACATTTTTCTATTTAAGAATTCTTTTGGTATATAATTTATGTAACAAGGTTATAACCTACATTTATTGACCTAATCTTTTGATTATTAGATATTAGTGATTTAATTTTATCTTTAAATTAAAATGTGGAATATTTTTTATAACTATATTATTATCTAATAATAACATTTAAAAATTTGTTGTTGTTGTTGTTGTTTGTTTTTGTTTTTGTTGTTGTTGTTGTGTTGCTCGTCGCTCGTCGTCACCATGGATCAATAAAAGTTAAAAATGGTCGTCAGTGTGTTTAACTTTTATTTTTAAATTAAAATATGTGGACAATATTTCATTATTTTATTTAGTTTAGTTTAGTTTAATATATATTTTATATATAATATATATATATGGATCAATAAAGTTAGAATATTGTTTTAAAATGTGTTAGTAGTAATGTTTATTTGAATGAAAATAAATTTTTTTAACTTTAAGAATGGTAAAATATATTTCAAATATAATTTGAATATAACTGTAAAGAAGTGAAATATAAAATATAAAATAATAATTAAATATTATTATATATATATATATAAATATATATATATATATATATATTTTATATATATATATATAATTTGTGAGCCTATAAAAAGACTATTTTATAATGTGTATTTTGTATTTTTTTTATAAAATATAATGAATATGCCAAAAATATATGAGAAATACATAATGGAGAATTATATATGTATATATAGAAGTAAGTTTGTGCGATTATAAAAAAAATAATTTCATAGTGGTGTTTTAAGATTTTTTATAAATATAATGCATATTTCAAAGCAAAATTTGAGAGGTCCCCTTATCAACGGTCATCCAACCAATTTCTTCCAATCTCGGAGAGGTATCAGGTAGGGATGCGCTCTCTCTCCCTTCCTATACATCCTCATGGCGGACTCCCCCAGTAGAGAACTAGCAGCTGAAAGAGTCGTTGGCACCCTCCCAGGCCTCAAACCCTCTAATGTATCAGCTCCCCTGAATCACGCCCTCTTCGCGGACAATTCACTTCTCCTTGGATGTGTTTCTTCCAGAATTCAGAAAGCCTTCGACTCTGTGCTGAGAAGTTATTGCAAGGTGATTGGCACTCTTGTTAATGAGAGTAAAAGTGAAATCTTCAGTTGGAATACTGAGCAACAAGAGATCACTAATATTTTTAAGATTCTCGGGTTCAAAGGACATGCTCAATGGGACAGTTTCTGGTATCTTGGTCTTCCCATTTCCTCAGGGGTGAACAAGAGGTCCCTCTGGACTCACATCATCAGCAAAACCAAATCTAAAATCGTTGCTTAGGGAGGATACTGGTTAACAAAAGGTGGCAAAACCATTCTAATCAAATCTCAGTTGTAGCTCTTCCTATTTATCAGGCAGCATTTCTCCTAGCCCCCAAACATGTAATGGAACAGATCATTACCCTCCTCAGGGATTTCTTATGGCAAGGTGGGAAAGGCAATGATCAAAAAATGCACTTAGTCAACTGGGACATGGTTAAGAGGCTGATTGCTAAGGGCGGACTGTAAAATCGGGATCCCTCCCTTGCCAACATAGTGCTGAGTGGTAAACTCTTGAGGAAAATGATCCATGATCCCACTCATCCTGTCAGCATCCTTTTATAGTCAAAATATGCAGACAATGATGCTTTCAAGAAAATGCAATTGGAGAGCTCAGCACTTGTACGTAGGTATGGAGGCTCTGGTGCAAAGGAGTGAATTTTTCAAAAAACTCATTTACAGAATCCTCGGTAATGGTAAGCGCACCCACCTGTGGAAAGATCAAATAATGGGACGTGATCCTCTCACAGAAAAGGAAGAAATTGCTGAACTCAGAAACTGGCTAGAAAGAGCAAGAGTAAACAGCATTTACGATCTGTCAATCTAGGACAATCGTGGTGATTGGGCAAGATGGGATTTCCATGGAGTCGTTGCGCATCTAAGAGATCAACAGATCTTGTTGGAGGTCCTGCTTGGAGACGCTGCTCCTGTCAACAGATTCATGAAGGACAGTTGAGGATGGGGCCAGACTGGAGTTTATACATCAGCAGAGGGATATATGGCTCTTCAGGGATCTAAGAATAGCAATCATTTTCCCACCTTCTTGAAACAGGTCTGGGAGCCGTTAGCCGTCCCAAAAGTAAATTTATTTTTCTAGATTTTGGCACACAATAAACTTTTAACAGGAGACAATCTGGTAAAAAGGAAGATCGAAGGGCCTCATAGATGCGTGCTTTGCAAATGTAATCTAGAAACTGCCCAACACCTTTTTTTGGACTGCCTCTTTGCCAAGGAGTTGTGGGGGCTTCTACTTCAAGATTTTCAGATCTCTCTCCCTCAACAAACCTCTGTCCCAGAACTTTTTGCTTCATTGAGTACCTACTACCCCCGAAGTATCCCTCCCAAGTCCTTCTGGCGCAAAGTATGGATAACGGTTCCCAAATTTGTTTGTTGGCAGCTGTGGTTGGCTCAAAATCAACAGATTTTCAATGATATGCAGCACTCTCCGACTCAAGTAACAGTAAAAGCTAAGGCTCTTCTCTTGGAAGTGGCTCAGCAGCAGTATTACAAAGATGACCCTTTGCTCATGCCTGGAGAAAAGAGGTGGCTGGCTCTAGAGCCACATCCCTGAACGTACCTCCTTACACCCCTGAAAGAAAATCTAGACTGGCGAAAAAGAGAGCCAGATGACATCTTCCAAAGCTGGTGAAGGGACCAAAATGTAACTACCATATTCTTTGATGGGGTGTCCAAAGGGAACCCCGGAGTTGCAGGTGCTAGTGGGATCATCTACTCCTCAGATGGGTCTTTTGGAGATTCTTTTGCCTGGGGCCTTGGTCTGAAAACAAACAATCAAGCGGAGATCCTTGGGCTACTCAAGGCTTGCCTTACTGCTAGAGAGAAAGGTGCTAAAGATATCGAAGTCTTAAGAGACTCAGAAATTTTAATCAAAAAACTAATCAAGGAGGATCTTTTCAACGATGCTGGACTCAACAAAACCATGGACAGATTGAAGAGAGTCTTACTAGGCTTAGATTCGTACAAGTTTTATCACATCCTCAGAAACTCCAACAATGAAGTAGATCGGATGGTGAACAAAGGATGCACTCTCATGAAAGGGATCTTAATTGTAAATGGGGAAAGCTTCTTCCAAAATCCGTGAAACTGTCACATTCCAAAGGCAACATAAGAAGGATAACGGCCATGTAAGTGGGGTCGCTACAACAAAGACTCATTCTCCTTTTAGCATATAAATAAAATCCATAACCGTTTTAGTTAAAAAAAAAAAACAAAAAAACAAAAAAACAAAATTTGAGAGGCACATCATGGAGAATGATAATGCCAAATATTTAAAGAATAATAATATGGAGTGATACTAGATAATTAATAGGTAGTTATGTAATATAATGAAACAAAGGTAGGATAATTAACATAACTACTTCTAATTATTGTTAGGTTTTGACTATAAAGAGAAGGTGTTTATCTATTTAGTTGAAAGCTTTTAGGATATGCATATTAAGTCAATATTTGATTTTATTTTTTTATTCTAAATTAATTGGTAATAAAGGAAGATTTCATTGTGTGACAATTGATTTGCTCTTTTTTTGTTAGGCGTTTGTATTTATTACCAGGCATTTGTTCCCTTTATATTTCATTTTTTCATTTTAGTTTTTGGTAAAAGTAAAATGAGGATGCAAATCTCTCTCCTCTTTTTTTGCAGGGCAATATCGCCGCATAAATTCAAATTATAGTTTTCCTAGAGAACTTAACACTTTTGAGACGTTATCCCATAGAAGACACATCACTTCCTAAAGCATAAATGCAGTTCTTTTAGCAATAGAAATAGCTCATTCAATAACAAAATTATCTACTTCATTAGCATAATCTTGTGATCATCAAGGTTTTTATGAAGATGGTAAATTAAATATCAATAGTTCAAATACTTCACTACTTAACTTACATTGGGATACTATAATGATGCTCCCTTAATTTACAAGTTTTTTTTTTTTTTGGAAAGCATGTTGACTCATAGACCCAAGACCTTTCCTTTTATTTCATCCATTAATTGTGTCTACTAAAATGGGACAAAATCACTTTAGTGGCCTATAATTTTCAAGGATCAACTACCAAATTATGAGTGAGCATTAATCATAGCTTATATAAATATGCCTTCCTTTGTGATGAACTTGATAATGTGATCTCTTACAACAATCTTAGCACCATAAGTAGTTGTGACACTTTCTACATAGTTCTTACAAGAATGTACCCTATTGGCTATGCATAAAGGCTCTATTGAAATAAAATTCAACTTTTATTATATAATGTAACCATATAGTAATACATTAAAACCATTCAACGAGTTCTAGGTGCATCCCTCCATGGTTGATTTTGAACAAGTAATTATAATTAGATGAAATTTTGATTTACTTCTTTCTCTCCACCATGAAGTTACTTTGGTGCCCAATGCATCCCTTTCATTATCCTTTCAAAATGGGATTCATAACAAAAACAAATGTGGGTAACCATCCCATGACATCTCATATCTCACCCACGTGACTCCCACTCTAGCAACCTCCTCTTACAATTCATCATCCCCATATACTAGAAGATAACATTATACTTTTCACAAGATGACTTCTCACACCATCATATCTTATCATGAATCTTATCATCTATCAAAACTTAAAGCCTTATTTGTGAGATAAAACCCCTCTCATGAACATAATTAATGTGGAAAATGTGGTTGATCTTGAACTCACCACATCCCTTAGCCCATTTGTTCCATGATCTTTGTCCACAACTATTAGATTAAGAATTCAGCGGTCATGTAGATTGTGGACAATGCTATTCAAAATATTTTCTATTCATTACCCATGTTAAGGCATTAGCACTACCAATTACTCCTCATTCTAGTGCTTACCATCTTAGTTGGGTCACCAAATGTGCTTAATGCTTATTCATGTCACAATGTCTCATAATATTTGTTATCATTATGTAGTTTCATGTACAAGTGGTGTAATATGTCACTCATCTTGGATCTATAAACTTGTTGCTAGATATTCCTTGTGAGTATGAGAACTTTAAGATTAGTAGTGGTTAAGGGAGAGTGTTAGAGTACATAACTCCTACTTTATTAGGATGACTCATTTTAGAAGTATTAAATCACTATTATTTAGGATTTTCTTAGATCTAGTTGGGTTAACAAACATTCTCTAATTAATTAGCTTTATAAATAGGTGTATGATTGAGATATTTGCTCAATGAGTTGATTGTGTAATCAATGTAAATCACTCATGTATTTATGCATTAAACATTACTTTATTAATGAATTCACTAAGTGTTTATGCATTTTTACTTTTAAATAGCTTAATCTTACAACTCCAACAAATATTTATTGGATTTTTGACAAAATTTATGGAAAAGGGACCAAATTGTAGAATAGTGAGGCCAATTGAATTGTTTTAACCATAATAATTTAATGTTTTGAATTTATTTATATAATATATATATTTTGTAGACCATATATATGTATGTATGTATATATATATATATTGTATAGTGACATTAAATATTGAAATATTTATTTATGGGCAACATTTTCATATTAAAATATTTTTTTGTTATTAATGTATTTTTAGATATACATCAATATTATTTAATGTCTAACATTGATTTTTTTTATTATTAATATTTTCTAAATGCCACATATAAAATTTTACGTAAAGAATTGAATGAATTAGGCATATTCCACTTATTACTCTTATTGTAAAGTAATTGCTTTTGTAGTGTAGTCTAAGAAGCTGATGTTTTCCTCAAAAATGATGGAAATTCAAAGATGATTTTAAAGAAATTTGGCATAACTTTTTGGAAATCTGGGTTGTTGTTGTTAAGCTTTAGAATTTTGGGTGACCCAACACTTCTTCATGGTGTTGAATATGTTTTCACCATTAAAAAAGATGATTCAAACGCTCCCACTATGGGATTTCTTGTTACTTTCAATTGTTTCTTGGAAACATTAAATATTTAGTTACTGTGGATATTCAAATAGTTTATTTTGAGTATTATATCGAATTTTTTTAAATGTATAAGAATTAAATATTTTCCTTACACTCAAAAGTGAATATATATATTGATATAAAATTATGTTACTATATGTTATTACATAAACTGAAATATTTGAATTTTTTGTTGAGAGTGTGAATGAAATAGTTTTATTAAGTCCTTGTTATTATCAATTGTCATATCAACTAGAATAGAGTCATCCTATGCATGGATCTGCAAAGAGCAGATCACAGTTCTCAAGGTGTAAAAAGATTGGGGAAACTGAATTATTTTTAATTATATTATCTCTCTCTCTCACACATTAATCTTTCATTAAAATCCTAATAAATCAATCGCACACAACAACATAGGCTTGGCATTTATCTTTGACATATTTTTATTGTTTTAAGTTATGTAAGGGGGATAAGCTACCCCTCCTTACCACCCAAGCTACACACAATTACATTTAAAGTTATGAATCATTTTTTTAATTTATGTGGTATTATTTATATTTTATATAGATTTTATATTTCTATAAAAATATTTTTTATTTCTAAGTATATGTTCATTAATAAAATTTATTAAGTTTTTATATGTTTATTAAGTGTATGTTCTAAAATATCATGGTTATGAATATGAATTATTAGTATTTTAATTTATTTTAATGTGATATGTATATTTTTATGGGGTAAATTAACTAATAGATAAAATGACCTATCTCTACCATAATTTTGGGTTAGATTGTGATTTATTGTCATTTAAAATTTGTTTTGAAATGCATCAATAGATCTAAAGAGCCTAAAAGCACTTGAACTTTACAAATTACATAACTTAAACTTTTAATTCTTAAAAATCTCTATAAAATTTTGGAAAATTTAAAAAAAATAAAAAATAAAAAATGAATCACTATATTCCATAATTAAACTATTCTTATTTTTATTAATAAAAACTCACTAACATTATAAAAAATTGAACTGAATTGATTATTACTTTTGTTATTTACATTATGTTTTATTGTCATTATGCTTTTGATATATTCCTTTATTTCTCAAACACACCAGTAACAATTGAGAAATTATTTTATTTTTATACATCTCTCATCTTTCATTAAAATATATTTTTATTATGTTTTATATATTTTTAATTAAATTTAATAAATTATAATACCAAATCAAAATTTGCCTCAACTTTTTACCAATCAATAACATTAATGATTATGATCGTCGGAGATCACTCTTTCCTTTTCAAAATCTATTAATTATAATACTCACATTTAAGGTTTTCCTTATCCATATTTATAATTGTAACCATGGTAACATTTGATTTTCTTTTAAATATGAAAATTAAATTATTTATTAATTAGTTTTTGACCAAAGGTGTTTTAATAAATCGTATTTTGGAGTTACTTTAATAAAGTTATGGAAACTAATGAACCTCCATTCATTTACGTTGCCATTATACATCGAAATTAAAGGAGAAAAACCAAGCGCATGAGAAATGATAAATAACAACTTGTGTGACTAGCATTTTGACAAATTTAAAATTGGTTTTTGGAAACATCTCCCGCCCGCTCATACCGAAATTTCTTCACATTACAAAGTACTGCGATATAGATAATCGATCATTTGTTATATTTTGCCAGTATAAACAGTAATCACGGATGAAAAAATTCGATACACGGATAGATGAACATGCAAGCTGAAACAATTCGATACTCATACTTTCAACTGCATTTCGATGTCATGTTCGTCGGATTGGCATTTTCCTTTGTCCTCTTCACTCTTTTCCTCACTTTTCTCCTCCGTCGGTTCCAACAGCTGACCTCCATCCACTAGTTTTGCATCTTCAACACGCAGGCTCTTTTTGTTGCTATAAAAACAGTATAAAACCATCTGAACCAACCCCAGTCGCACTCCAACAAAATTTGGTGCCTGCAAAAAATATGAAGTACACACAAAGCAATAAGTCACTTAGCGGTAACTTCAGATTAACGGTTCGTATTGTGCAATATTGTTGGGTCATATAAACTGATCACATGAATTTCATTACATTACCATGATGACAATATCTCTGCTGAGAGCGCCATACACCATCCACAGCACACTTCCGAGGAAAGCGAACAACGAGAAATAGAAGCTCGGCATGAATTCCACGCTCTTCGTTTGGATTACCATTCTCTGAGTAGTAATAGGCACAGCAAAAGGACATTTACAATAGGCACTATCAGTAGCAATAATAAACCACTGGTATAGTGCGCCATAATTATGAAAATTGAACAGAGCAATGTAAAGCTTACAATTACGGATAACGGCGAAGCGTAGAGAATAACAGTCGCTACCATTCCTGCAGTTCCTACAAGCACCTTCTTATGCTTGTGGCCACTTACAGCACAAAATGATGCCTATCGCAATAGCCCCAAACACCAACAACGCACAGGCGACCATCCCGGCAATTTTCTTCTGCAACAATTATAGAGCGAGACAGTAAGTGCAGTCCCTCCGGATTGCATTAGTTTTACCCAATCGTCCCTTCAGTTACTAGTGATATTAGAGGTATTATACTGAAATTCCAATATTACCTTGGGTTTAGGTGGAGCAAATATAAGATAGATGCAAACAAAGCAGCACTCGATAAGGAGGCCAATGCCATTGACAACCATAACTACAATGTTGTCCCACCCATTGCTGATCAGAGGTGACCCATAGAACGTGTACAGAAGACAATTGAAGAGTGCTATTGTATATGGTAACCCAGAAAAGCTTTCCGTAGTTCTCTTTTCTATCACCCTCCTGAATGTAGTACTGTTCACCAATATAATTAAAAAAAAACAATCAATCTTATACCCAATATGGTGCTTTATTACGAGTTGAATTTTAGTCCAGTAATATTTGGACATTGGTGCACTATACATGAGCAAAGCAAAAGCACTTCCTGTAATGTCATGTCAAATCAAATAAATGAGTGGACATGATTAACATTTTACTTCATATACGACGAACACGACTATCGCAAATGCAAAAAAGAAAGGTTTGATGTGATCCATAAAAACAGAAATTCATATCTGTGATTATAGAGGAGAATGATTATTAGGTGGCGGTGAGAGACCTAAAATTCGAACCCCCAAGCGTATGAAGTTGCTCATCATTTCTTTGTTCCCAAACGCCCACGAGGAAAATAACAAAAACACAGTGCCTCTCGGGGGAGGTGGCACAAGCGTTTTGCTTATAGCATTCGCAGTATGCGCATACAACTATATGAGAGGGTGGGTATATACTTATACCCGTTTCGTCACTTGAGAAAAAACCGTCATGCAGCATGAGAAAGTGGACTTGAGCACATTAAACAAACAGAAAAGTACATATTATTCAAATGGTTTTGGTTGATCATACCTCTTCAAATGCATTTCATCCCTCCCTTTCCTTCTTGGCAACTGTCGACAACACAATGTTTAATATTGTATTGCTATTCCCATGGACATTCAGTTAGTTATTTAGTATTCAGAAAGTGTCACCACCATTGCTTTTTCTTGTTGACCGCATATGTACAGGGTCATCTTACTTTCTCCATATACTAATGGTTATCATGGCGTCTCTGTCAGGGTCTTCTTACTTTCTCCATATACTAATGGTTATAAGGGCATCACTCTGCGTTGAATCTTTATCTATTTGCTTGATAGTTACCTTAGGATAGTTTTCAAGGGTACCTCGTATTCATTTCGGAGTTTAAAAGGTGCCCAGATGCATTATGCTTTTGTGGGTATCGTTGTAACTAAAAAGTATTGCGCAAATTTTTATTCCTACACTTGAATCTTTCCTCGATTTATATAACGCATTATCCTGGATTCCTTTCCGTATTAAAATATCTCGGACGTGCTTTTGTCTCGACGGTTCAACTACCCTTTTGCACTTTATTCCAGTACACTTTTCTCCCATCAACTTTTATTATATGGTGCATGATTCTATTACGCGCTCCACAGTGGACATAATAGGCCATCTTTTGCATTTTATATTCCCAAATCCTCTTAACATTACATACATAATTTTCCAAATCCTCTTAACATTACATACATAAAAGTTAGTTGTGGGAGAGATTTTAGATATTAATGTTATGACTTATATTACAACTTGTTGTTCATTGTTTATTAATTTTAATTTTTTTAAAAATAAAAGTTTATTTTGTAGAGAGTTTTATCATAGTCTAGTTATTGAGTGTTTATTAGTTTTTTTTTGGCAAAATAAGTAAAACATAAAAATTTTTTTTTGAAAATTTTAACATGAGAATTTTTTTATTTTGAAAAATTATGGTAATCATTTTATTTTTAAGTTAGAACTATAATTAAATAAATTGTTATTTTATTTAATGATTTTGACTATAATTATTTATGGTTAGATAAGGACCTTGTTTTAGCTCACTAATTAAGTTATACAATTATTCAAGACTTAATAATTTCTATAGGTCTAACCAAGTGGTGGAAACCAAAATAAAAAACTTATATCCATGGACAAGGCATCACTATTGTGGATTATGTAATGTTAGATATCACTATCTCTAAGTAAATAGTAATTTTTGACATTTTAAATGATCATGATCCTTCTAATAGTAGAACTTTAACACTATAAACACTAGAAAAAACATGAAGAGAAAAATAAATGAGTGAAACTTGCTGTCCCCAACTTCTATCCATGGACAAGGCATCACTATTATGGATAATGTAATGTTAGATATAACTATATCTAAGTAAATAGTAATTTTTTAGATTTTAAATGACCATGATCCTTCTAATAATAGAACTCTAACACAATAAACACTAGAAAAACAGGAAGAAAAAAACAAATGAGTGAAACTTGTAGTCCCCAGGGGAGGAGACCCTAAGGTTGCCAACAGCACTCGCTCAATCCATTGAATTAACAAATCAATCAGTCCAAGTCTTATACAATGGCATTTAGTTAGGGAGATAAGGTAATCTGATAGAAAATAGGAAGTAATTCCTAGTTACAAACAAAACCCTAACAATTACCTTTTCTCCATTATTTTCTAAGTATCCCCCTTAATGGAGAAAGGATTAATTTTCAAACCTAGCATCTCCCTAAACAATTCAAATCTCAGCTTCCCAAGGGGCTTTTTGTCAACATCATTTTCACAAGTATTACAATATTCAATAAAGATTTCCTTCGATTGTATGTTCTCTCTAATAAAATGAAACTGGGCATCAACATGCTTTGTCCTTGAATGAGAGATTGGATTATTTGCGAACTTGATTAAGCTCTCATTGACACACTTGATTATTGCAACCTTCTTTTGTTCTTCTCCAATGTCTTGAAGAACTCGCCTCAACCAAACCATTTCACAAGTTGTTGCACACAAATATTTGTACTATGCCTCTAGGTTGCTTCTTGCTGCTCCATGAAACAAGCCTGGATCCAATATTGAATGCACAACTTGTAGTAGATATTCTATCATCTGGATTACGAGCCCAATCTGAATCTGAGTAATGTATCATCTCAATATCAAATGAATTAGTATATTTAAGACCAAAATTAATTGTTCCTTTAAGATACCTAAGCTCTCCTTTTGTTGCTCTCCAGCAGATTTCTAGAGATCTCGCCATAAATTAACTTAACACACTAGTAGAGTATGCTAAATCAGGTCTGGTTGTACTAAGATAATTCAAGCTTCCTAGAAGTTGTCTATACAATGTACCATCTTCCTCCTTTGAAACATCATCAAAGTGCAGTTTCACATTCTCTTGCATTGGAAAAAAAAAAATCTTTTCATTGATCCATATTAAACCTTTTAAGTACTTCTCTCACATACTTACCCTGAGTAACAAAAGTCTTGCCTGCATCTATCCATACTTCAAGACCTAGATAGTCATGTAACTCACCAATATCTTACATCTCAAATACTTGTGACATCTACACCTTAATTTCATCATTTAGCTTGACTGAATTTTTTGCAATAATTAAGTCATCAACATACAAATAAATCAGTACTACATGCCCCTTTACATCAAACTTGGTATATAGAATTAGGTCACTTTGACTCCTCAGAAAAACCTGCTAAAGAATGAAAGAATCTATATTTTCATACCATGACCTAGGTGCCTGCCTTAACCCATACACAGGTTTTTTTAATATGAAAACTAAATGTTCTTGACCTATTTTTACAAACCCTTCAGGTTGTGTCAAATACACCTCCTCATTTAAGTCGCCATTGAAAAAAGAAAATTTTACATCTAACTGGTGCAAATTCCAATGGTACTTTGTAGCTAATGCAATTAACAACGTGATAGTATTTAGTTTAGGTGCAAATGCAAATTTTTCTGTATAATCAATACTATAATGCTATTTTAATGAATCCTAATTGACCAAGACTGCAACCATTTAATTATCAATCCAGGGTAGGTATTGATGTTTCAATGGAGTTTGCACTATCTGTGCCGATACACTATAGCCAAGAATGAAAATAAAAAAAACAGTAAAGAACGGCGTTGAATCAATTGCAGAAATTAAATCATTCATGTATAAATTAAAACACTCTATAAAAATGAAATCACACTTCACAATTATCGTAGCAAGGGTGCGCTACACACTAAACTAATGACTACACTAGCTGGTCAACTACCATTTTGTTTAATCAAACCAATGTAACAACATAATATAATTTTGGAACTGAAGCAGATATACTCTATAATTTATATAGCAACAACACAAAACCATACAAATAATAATAGAAAAAATAATATACAACTACTTGTACCACTGCAGTCCTTGTTAAAGGGGAGGGCTTTTTCTCCGCCGCAAGGGTGCAGGAATGAACATGAGATTAGTTCAAGAATCAAATGAGAAATAATAACAACATCACCGTAGTGCCTTCAATATTAAAAATAATTAAAAGTTACAAATGAGAGTAACAATGATTTCTCTATGTCATCCTCGTACATGAGAAATTGAGTTTCTTTTATAGTTATTACATACCCAAAATCTGGAATAGATCAGTCATGAGAATCTAATGATTTTCATGTTGATGATAAAATAGAAATTGTTATAACCTGTTCCTAAAGACAAATTCTATTTAGATACATTGGTTATGATCACAACCACTTGGATTTGTTACTTCTAAATAAACAATTCATAACTTCCGACACCTATTGTGTGGAATAGTACCCACGACCTTTCCAACTATGGTGCAACAACGTCCTCCGCTCGAATGACGATTTGGGATGTAACAACAATTACTTGATAACATCATCCGAGGTGTAACAACGGTCATCTTTAACATCACGTGGTGTAATAACAACACCTATAACAACATAAAGTGTGTAACAACAATCTGTAACAACATACAGAGTGTAACAACAATCTTCTCTGCCCTGCTCTAAAACGGAGCAGTGCAACTTGCTCACTCCGTAACCTTATTCTAGCAAGAAACACCTGAAAAAGAGAAGAATTTCCAAAAAAATTCTCTAATGCTTACCCCAGTAAGCCACAAAAAGGAATATTGTATTGTTATATTCAGCAAAACATGGAAAAATAACATGATGACGAAATAGGTTGTATATAATGACGAAAATGGTGATTAACATGTGAAGTTTTGTTGCCCTGTAGGGAAAGAAAGTGT
This sequence comes from Pinus taeda, assembly GCA_000404065.3. Classification (NCBI taxonomy): domain Eukaryota; kingdom Viridiplantae; phylum Streptophyta; class Pinopsida; order Pinales; family Pinaceae; genus Pinus; species Pinus taeda. The sequence continues at coordinate 190,337 of APFE030944801.1, forward strand.
AAGAAATAGGTATAAAAACCACACCCAACATCTCCCCCCAGCTGAAGTAATTGCATGTCCCCATGTAAAACCTCAGCTTCTCGTACTATACCCCTGATGCAAATCTGTAAAATTATAGGCACGAGAAGTTTCTTCACAAGGAGACCTATACCCCTGAGTACTCATTATCTGTCACGGCCAAGATTCTTCTTCATAGTCACACAAGTGATAATCCGACTGGCATTCTTCCACTGGTAACCAAATCAGAGGAAATTTGAATCTATGTTCGATCCAGAATGCTCCCAACGTTTGCACTACCCAGGCATATTCGAGTACATGTGTAATGGCAACCATGAAATTCCTGTACTCAAAAGGATCTCCTTCTTGTAATTAACCATTATAGGCCTCGATGCACTTAAGGAACCTTGCTAGCACTCGACTTTTCATTTGTGCATACAAATTGAGGAAAATCCCCACAATCATTTTTCTATAACTGGTTGACTATTCCTTAACCCTCGGGGTACTAAGGAATAACATAAACTCACTTCTTAGTTCATAAACCATTCCTGGTTCTTCTATGACCCATAATATTACCCTTTCTTCATTGGTCTCAGCTGATTTCATGGCTAGATGCCATTCGATTTGGTTTCTCATAAAAGAAAGGAAGGATCACAATTGCAAATCTCCCATATAGGAGAAAACACTTGCTACCATCTTTGTGCTAACATATTTTCACATTATATTATGCAAAAATAACTCACAAAGTAAGCTCTATTAATCAAAACCACAAGTACGAAAAAATTCAAGAAAAGTATAGGTAGAAGAACCCAAATAAGGTTTGTTCTCAAATACTTCTTTTAACTGAAACAAGTAATAATGTTCCTAGAGGAACACTGGATATGATGGGGAAGGTCGCCTTCACCCTAGCAGGTTCAAGGCAAGCTCACAAAGCTTTGTCTTATCATTTGTTAGATCCAGAATCTTTTGTTGTAACAGCTGCACCTATTCATCTGTTTTCTTCATAGCTTCCTTATGTCTTCAAGCTTCCATTCTCTCTACCATTCTTCCTTTAACCATTTCTGCCTGAGTGAATCCATCATCTTTTTATGTGCCTTGAGCGAGATCATTCCCTCATGTAGAGAGAATGCCTACTACTTCCATTTCTGTAACATTGGTATCAGTAACATTCTTTCAAAACACCGTCTGTCATCAGAACTAGGTGTTCCCCCACATGCCCTAATAATTGGAAGTGTAATTGCCTCCCAAGGGTGAAACTGTTCCATTTCGGCTACTAGTTCTCGTGTAACAACAACGTCATCAATGGAATTTTGTGTAACAGTTTCTTTTTCTCTCTGATCAGCTTTTGATTCCACTATTGGTTCTTGTGTAACAACAATGTCATACACATATTATTGTGTATCATTTTTCCCTCGGTAAGCTTCCTTTTCCAATGTTGGTTCTTGTGTAATAGCAGTGTCAACCACAACTTCATAGATATTAGCTTCTTCCTTTTCCCCTTGGTTAGCTTCTATTTTTACTACTGGTTCTTGTGTAACAACAGTGTCAACTAAGGTTTCCAGTGTATCAACCACCAAATTACTTTCTGTGGAATGCTCCATCTCAGCTACTGGTTCTTGTGTAACAACAACATCTTCAACAGGGTTTTGTGTGTCAGCTACCTAGGATTCAGTTTGTGCTTCCCTCAAGATTGTGCCCACTACATAGACTCTATACCCCACTGCCACTAGCTCCTTAGCACAGGTCGTGCACATACCAACAGGAATATTTGCCTTCCCAACCCTGTCTACACTCTTAGCCAAAGTATCTAACCCTGGGTCCCTTTCCTCTACCTTATCCTCTGCTGACTTCTTCCTTAGATTTTCATTTTCTTTTTCTAAACTTTCAATTTTAAGCAGTAAGGATTGGGTCTCATTCTTACTTGGTGAGGAAGGTTCCTCCCACCAAGCTTGCTCTTCACCTGTCTACAATGCCACCACCTTGTTCTTCTTAGATATGAATGGGGACTCTGGGTGCTTGCTAACCCTTATTCTCTATTTTGGCCACTTATCGCCAATTGGCTTGTTAACTGGTCTCTTTCCAACCCTTACTTTTGAGAGCTGGGTCTGCTCCTTGGTTTCTATCGGAGCTTCCTCAGACGTCACATTTTTCCTCCTACGAGTATTCTTAGCCTTCTTTATCATGAATTCCTCCCATCTCCTACCCTAGTGACTTAGGGCGTGCAACATAATTATCTTGCTGAGGCCATGGTTTTTGATGCAAGTCTTTAGATGCACGATTGTTTTTATGATCCCGACCATATGCTTTATATTTCCATCAAAAAGTAAGGAAGGTTTATTAGTTGTGGACGTTGAAGGTGGTCTAGCAATGGGAAGTGGTGATTGAATACGGTTGTTTCCCCTCCCTCACAGGTAATATACTTGATGAGGTAAAGGGTGACATCAACCCATGGGTGGGGAAGTGACAACCGGTTAATCCCCCTTCCTTTCTTCACAAGTCATTCCTCCCCTTGGAGAAAATCCTCCTTCAAGGAGGGGTCATTGAATTTTCTGTTAAACCACCTTTTTCCATCTATTGGTAATTCCATCACTTGGGCAATGACCTCTTCTGTAGATTCCATCTTTAATCCCCTGACCTTTGTTTGGTTCCTCTCTAAAATTTTCATGAATTGCATAGAAATTAGCCCATCTGATCCTTCCAGACATTGGATAAACTCAAACTAGCCTGCGTCTTTAAAAATTTGGCATGCTTCAGGGAAGTTCTCCAAAGCCTCTATTGATCCTGGTTCATGTCAAATTGCTCCTCCACCCATTGCTACACAAATTCAATGTTGTTCTCCTCTCTTTTCCCCCTTGAGAAGTTCTAAAGTGGTCGGCACAATACTTAGTTGTTCCAGCCCTGCAACTGTTCTCCTCCACTTCTCTCTGAGCACTCTGAATGGGGATGCACCAGCAGTGGGTAAATGGTAGGGTGACACACGAAAGAATTTCAAATTAGGATTTGCAATCAGGATTCGTACTGCGCAGTAATGTTTCCTTATTAATGCTAAGTTATGGGAGGTCTAATTGAAGGTACAATTCCTTTTTTCACATGATGAATCGTTAAATGGCAATGATTACAAGATCATCATGCTTTCATTACGGTTTTAAATGCTCACAAGTCATGCAAAGGTATTGTCATCTTGTCGCGTTAGATTGCCATAATTACTGAATAAAAGAGGATAACAATATTACCATTTTATGATATACCTGGTCTGACGTGGAGAGAAGACATTGGTGACAAGGTGCACGAATTTAATTCCAGCGTTCAAGGCAACTGCTCCTGAATCATGGTGATGCATGCTGCTTGTCACAATAAATAATTTACTTGTATTATTCCTAGAAGTTTCTGATTGTTACAGATGTAATAGCCAAGATGACTATTACGTGTTATTGATTTCCACAAAATATAAAATCAAAGAAAAAGAAGTTGTGTAACAGAATTATTGTAATATATGCTTGAAATAACAAATGATGTTGCAGAGCATGTAATGGTCGCCATAGAGTGGTTTTCAACTGCTATAGAAATTGTCTTCCTGCGCCTGTAAAAGGTTTTCACAACCAGATTATTTTATTTAATTATTTATTTATTTACTTATTTATTAATTTATTTTTATTTGTTTTCTAGTATGTGTAATAGCCACCAATATAGGTTGGTTTTCAGTTGTTACACTTATCGAAAAAACAGAATTTTGGCAGCACATCGGGTTTTCTCTTGCTCATGTAATCTAAAGATTTGAATTCGTGACAATGTTAACAAATGAACCCCTTGAAGCAGGTTTATGATATAACCGAAGACGGTGCCCATTTGCATGAAATTGTTTCCTCGCACTGTCAATGGTAAGCAAACTCACAGTCCCATTGTCAAACACTGCATCTACCTCATTGTGACTTATCCATCTGGTGCAAAGCTTACCCTTGAAGTCCTTGAACCTTGAATCATATAAGAGAGCCCAATCTCCTTTTTGAAATTTCTTCTTCTTGATGAAGCTGTCATACCACTTAGCTCTCTATTGCTAGATAATCTCTATTTACTAGATAGAAGCTAGTCATTTCTCCTCCAATTCATTGATTTGGTTCAACCTTTTCGTTTGTCTTGTACAAGATCCAAATTCACCTACAATGCTATTCTCAATGTCTTGATTTCTAACTCAATAGGGAATAAGGGATTTTACCATACACAAGTGCTTATAGTGAGAATCCCGTGGTATTCTTCCAAATAGTTATGTATGCCCACAGCACATCTGGAGTTTTATCGGCCCAATTCCTTGAGTGACTAGGCATGGTCTTCGTAAGAATCCCCTCAATGGCTTTGTTGGTGCTTTTCACTTGCCCATTCGCTCGTGGATTATAAGGTGTTGTGATTTTATGATGGATTTTATATATTTTCAACCAACTTCTCGATCATATGGGAGTAAACTAGGGCCCTCCATCTGTGACTATCTCCCTAGTTATACCAAAACGGAAAAAAATGTCTTCAAACAGGAAGTCTGAAACAATCTGCTTCGTGGCTCTGGTTAGTGCTTTTCCTCCAACCCATTTTGTGACATAGTCAGTGCAAACCAAAATGTAGGATTTCTGTCTAGATGAAGGATTAATTGGTCCAAAAAAATCCAAGCCTCATTTCTCAAAAGGTTCTAAGACGATTTGAGGATTTAACGACATCTCCTCTGATTGTAGCAGTTGACACATTCTTTCGAAACTATCACATCCTTTCACAAACTTCTTGGCATCTTGAAATATCACTGGTCAATAATACCCCGTCGAAAGGACTTTGTATCCTGTCCACTTGTTCGCGAAGTTCCCTCCATAAGGTTCCTTGTGACAAGCCTTAAGGATGTTAAAGATCTCATCTTCCCTAACACAACGTGTGATCTAGAAATTTTGTCTAGTGTGATAGAGATTCCCATCTATCCAAGTATAGGTAGCACTCTATTGTATGATCTTTCTCTTCTCCTTGGAGGATAAATATTGTGGAAACTTCCTAGCAGCAAGATAATTGGTTATATATGTATACCATGATGAGTAAGTAGAAATAGAAAAGAGATCTTCATAACGGAAAGAATCCTCAGTAGGAAAGTAATTGCCATCAATAGTTAACCTAGAAAGGAAATTAGCTACTACATTATCTTTTCCAGGTTTATCGACAATTGTGATATCAAATTCCTTTAACAAAAATAACCAACGTGTAATTCTACCATTGGTAATTGGCTTATTCATTAAAAAATGAATAGGAAAGTGGTTAGTGTGTACAAATACTTGATACCCGGTAATATAATGTTGAAATTTATTGATGGTGTGCACTATTGCTAAGAATTCCTTCTTGGTCACTATGTAATTGAGCTCAGATGGAGTCAAATTCTTGGTTATGTAGTAAATAGCTTTAGGTTTCCTGTCCTCTAGTTGGCCCGAAACAACACCTACAATAATATGAGATGCATCGATAGCTATGTGAAATGAAAATTCCCAATTAGGTCCACGTAAAATCGGATTTGCTGATACACAACATTTCAGCTTAAAAAAGGCTTGCTCACACTTTCCTGTCCATAAAAAGTCGACATCTTTCATGGAAAAATAAAATAATGGCAATGAAATTTTTGAAAAAATCTCTATAAACCTTCTATAATACCCTGGATGTCCCAAGAAACTACAGTACCTCTTTTTGTGTCTTGGGAGTTGGAATTTTCAGAATAATCTCTATTTTAGCAGGATCTACCTTGATCTTGTCAGCAAAAATGTAGTGTCCTAGCATGATCCCTTCAGTAATCATCATGTGACATTTTTCGGTGCTCAAAGTAATGTTAGTCTATACAAAATGTTCCAACACTTTTTTTGAATTAGTGAATGTTGTTTCAAAATCATCACCATAACATGTAAAATCATCCATGAAGATTTCAAGGTAGTCATTCAACAAATCAGAAAAAATTCCCAGTATTGCCCTCTGAAAAGTTGTTGGCATATTGCACAGTCCAAAAGGGAGTACTCTGTATGCAAAAGTTCCCCAAAGGCATGTAAAGGTTGTTTTATCCTGATCCTCTAGGGCAATCCATATCTAGTTGTAGCCATTAAACCCATCTAGAAATGAAAAAAAGTTTTTCATAGAAAGGGTGTCAATGACCTAATCTGTAAATGGTGAAGGAAAATGGTCCTTTTGAGCGGCATTATTGACTTCTCTGTAATACACGGAGACTACACACTTTCCATTCTTCTTAGGGACAATGACGCATCTTCTTTAGCTTGCAGCTGTTGTAGCAAACATTTAATTTTCCTCTTTCTCTTCATTCAGACGCATCTCCAATTCAACGTTCTCTATTTGAAGATTATGTTTGTTTTGCTTCAGTTCTTCCATGGCCTCTTATCTGGCTTGCAATTGAAGCTGCAATCGCTCCTTTTCCTCTATATCTTTCTGTAGAGTGTCATACATTATTTCCACACTTTCGAAAGGTTGAGCATGGTCTCTTACATCGCTCTTTCATCCTCTATCGATGTACATTCCATTGTTCACGCTGCAATTCACATCCACGCAAACACCGCTTTGATACCACTTGATCCAAGTCCGCGTGTGACAAAGGACCCTTCTAAGACCTTTTACTTTCGTGATGTGTTAAATTTCATTTTTAAGAGAACATAAATGAATACATCTACATGTTGTAAAGAACAGGAACATGACAATCATCAACACATGAAAACATAAGCTGTTGATAACAGAGTTCGTCCAGGAGGGACTACATCTTTGAGCCGTAGTGTCAAGATGGTGTAGGCCTCTACATTAACTATTGTCAATAGTGATGATGTATATAGAAGTGATGTCGCTATCATACAAGGAGGATAAGCTATCCCTCCTTACCACCCAAGCTACACACAATTATATATAAGTTTATGAATCATTTTTTTAATTTATATGGTATTATTTATATTTTATATAGATAT